>PGFW01044013.1:0-11907 GCA_003123925.1 Haematobia irritans | reverse complement strand
TATTTAAATAGCGTTTTTGCTAACCTCCATTAGCGAATTTTTTTTCTGTATATAAAATCGCCTCGAATTATAAATATCGAACGATTTTTGCTGCATCAAACCTAGAAAAATTTGTGTCAAAAATTTTAACTTCTGTAGAAAATTTGTCAAAATTCTACTTCTATAGAAATTTTTCTCAATTTATTGCTAGAGAAAATTTTTTTAAAAAATTTATTTCTTGTAAAAAAATTTTCCGAAAATTTTCATTGTTTCTTATAGAATTTTTTCAAAATTTTAACTTCAAAAGAAAACTTGATAAAAATTTTTACAAAAATCTATCAGACAATTTGTCAAAAGTTCTATCTTTTTGTCAAAATTTTATTTGCTAATAGAAAATTTTATTTCTATAGACAAGTTTTATAACATTTATTGCGTATGATATAAAAATTTTTCAAAAATTTTATTTCTATGGAGGAAATATTTTTTTCAAAATGAAATTTCGCTCTACAGAAAATTTTTGAAAAATTTGTACTTTCTGTTAAAAAAATTCTCAAAATTTTTATTTCTATAGAATAATTTTCATCAAAAATGTTATTTCGTAAAAATTGTCCAAAAATGTAACTTCTGAAGAAAATTTTTGGCAAAAAAATTTGGCACATGTCTATAGAAAAATTTTTTAAAATATTTTAATTTCTATATAAAGAATATTTGTAGATAATATATATGAATATTTTTTTTTCAACAATTAAATTTTTCTCTAAATTCTCTAAAATATTTTGTCAAAATTTTGTACTTCTTTAAAAAATATTCTGCAAAAATTTTATTTTATAAAAAAAAATTATTCTGTAAAAAATTTCCGTAATTTTTTTTCTATATAATTTTCTCATAAATTTTATCTCTAAAACAACTTGATAAAATTTTACTTCAAATCAGACATAATTCTGTCAAAAAGTTTTACTTTTAAGCAATAATTTTATTTTCCTATAGACAATTTTTTCAAAATGAAATTTTCCTCTACATGAAAGAATAAGTTTTTTGTCAAATTTGTACTTCATGTTAAAAAATGATCGCTCAAAAATTTTATTTCTATAGAAAATTTTTGCTCACAAAATGTAATTTCTGTAGAAAATGTTCTTTCAATAATGTACTTCTCAAGAAAATTTTTTCAAAAAATTTGCTACTTTCTATAAAAAATTTTTTTAAAAAATTTTATTTTCTAATAGACAAATATTGTCCAGAGTTTTATTTCTCAAGAATTTTTTTCTCATTTTTTTTATAGAAAATGTTCTCAAAATTTTATTTGTATAAATTAATTTAATTTAACATTTGAAGATAATTTATCAAACTTTGTCAACTTCTTATTAGAAAATTTTGTAAAAAACAAACAAAATTACTTCTTATAAAAAAATGTTTTCCTAATTTTATTTCTATAAAATTTTCTTCTAATATTTAATTCTTCTAAAAGAAAATGTTGTCAGAAATTTTTTGTTCTACAAAAAATTTTCTCCAACATCTTATTGCTAGAGAAAAATTTAATAAAAAAATTTATTTCTGTAAAAAAATTTCCGAAAAATGTTCGATTTCTAATAGATATTTTCTCAAAAAATTTAACTTATCATAAAACAAACTTGATAAAAATTTTTACTTCTACAGAAAATGTTTGTCAAAGTTTTACTTTTGTCATAAAATTTATTTCTATAGATAATGTTTATTTCTAATAGACAATTTGTAAATATTTTAATTCTATAAAAATTTTTCTCAAAATTTTATTTCTATAGAAAATTTTTTTCAAAAATGTTAATTCTGTAGAAAATATCATCCAAAATGAACTTCTATAGAAAATTTTGTAAAAATTTTACTTCGAGTAAATAAATATTGTCAGAATTTTATCTCCATAAGTTTTTCGGTAGTTTTTAATAACAAGTTATGTGGATATTAGATTTAAAGTTTTGAAAAAAGAAATTTGTCAACTTGTACTTCTATAGAAAATTTGTAAAAAATTTATCTTTCTAATAAAATGTTTCCCTCCGAAGTAATAAAAGTTTGACAAATTTTCCTTTAGTAAAGAAAAATGAAAAATTCCTTTAGAAAAGAATTGACAAATTCGCCCCTTAAGGTGGTTTTGACAGTGAATGTCTCCCTGTAGCACCAAAGACAAGGATTTTATAATATTTTAATTTAGCCCATAAAAATTTTGACAAATTCCTTACGCGTTAAGAAATTGTTGAGCAAAATATCCCTTTATTGTAGAAATTTTGAATAAAGATTTCCCTTTAGTTAAAGAAAAGATTTGAAAAAATTTCTAATTTATTTCTTAAAATTTTCTTCAGCGGCATATTGGGTAGAAGGACGCGGGTGGGCGCCGTGGCGGGGGCCGCGGCGGCCGTTGGCGGGCGGTGAGGGCGGGGAAGAAAGATGTTGTCAACAGTGTTTTTATGTTCTGGAGGGGGGGACGCGGTAACAATTTTGTGGTAGGAAATATCGTGACGTTTGTGATTAGGAAAATGTCGTTCAAATACGGCGAGAAGGATGGTTTTGTGCGGAGCGAAGGGAAGTTGGTGATTTCTATAAAGCGAGTTTTTCTGCGGAAAGAGATTGGTCAGGTTGTCAGGGCGCGGTAGCAGGGGTGTTCGGGGGCGGCGGGGCTGGGGTCCGCGGCGGAGCGCGAGAGTTGTAAAACTTCTAAAGGAGAGAAGTTGGTTGTTGGTCGTCGAATTTTGTTTACTTCTAGGGCTGAAGCGGGAGGGGAAACGTATGGCGGGTCGGGGAGCACAGCGCGGGGGGCGAAAGTTTTACCATGGAGAGTCTAAGAAGATGTCTATAGGAAATGCCTCTCGGAACATTCTCTATAAAAAAAAACTTTAATAACAATTGGGCGCGTGGCAAGAGAAGTGCTTGGAGAAGTTCTGTAGGATGTTATTTAGTTTATATATGAATGTACAATCATAGGGGATGAATATAGAAATGGAAAGTGGTCGAGCCGGGCAGAAATATAGGTGCTATCAACATAGACTTTTTCGACCCCCTGTTATTTCTGCTAGAATTTCGTTGGACTCAATTTAACTTCTATAGGAATCTAGCGTAACCCGGCCCGCTTCGCTGTGCCTTCCGAAGCGTATTTGAGGAGACATTTTGCGCTTACAACTCCTTAGTCACTAGTATCCCTTGCGTGCTGAAAACAAATTCGATCAAAGATTCCAAATTTTCTTTAAACAAAACGGACTACCTTGATTTTTCGTCTTATTAGGTACAATACGACGCAGGGGGCCCCGGGGCGGGCCCCTTGGGCTGTGCGGGGCGGGTGACAGTCTGCGGCTAGGCGGGAGAGTGTGGCCCTTTACCCTCACAATATTTTTATAAGTTGTAATTCAAGTACTTGGACACATCTTAGGGTAATATTCTCTAGTGAATTTTAAGTGTGGTTTTGTCAAGGAACATGGTATCCTTTCTCGCTCAACGAATAATCTGAAAATTAAGCGACGTCTATGGACTTTATAACATCGAACAGAAGAATTCCTGCCGTGTCCATCAATAAAATCAGCGGAGCAAAAGTGATAAAAATTGTTAACCACATTAACCGATTTCTGCTAAAATGTTGGAGCAAATGATGCACCGCTATACGTTGGGTGCCAATTTCATGTTAAAAGTTTAGCAGTGTCTTGTACGTAAAAAAGGAAAGTCTGGCAGAAAGCTGGTGCAGCGGAAATCATCACACAGTATGTACCCGAGGGCGGTTCGTCCGTCCATGTTACGGGTACAATCGCCTCGCGCTACTGTTCACTTAGAAAAAAAAAAAACGCGACAGAGAAAGGGAAGACCGCGGCACGTCTTCGGGTACTGGGACAGAAGATTGGGGCAGAGGCCTGTCAAAATCCAGGAATTTCATGTTAACTTGCAAATACTGAAATAAACTTCTAAAATAAAATGATAAAGAAGTTCTTTTCGAATTAATTTGATCAAAAAATTCAAAATAAGATTTTTTATATTTAGTCGATTTTTGGTAAAATTTTCTTTAAATTTTGGTACAACGAGTCGAAAAATCGATTTGTTTGCAAATAGATTTTTTATCCTATCTTTTTCTATATTGTACTCTTCGCATTACTATTCCATAGCATATTCAATAGTTTATTAGTTTCTGTTTTAAAGCTTCCTAGTTTTGTTTTTTTTGGTTTGGTTCCAATTACGAGTACTCTGGCAGTTTTAACAAAAGTCACAATTTGAGAATTTTTTTTTGCAATTTTTCTTTTTTTTTTTGGACAATTGTTATCTAATGATATTCTAGAGAAAAGAATTTAATATCGCATTTATTGAGCACAGTGGAATTTGTTTTTGGTTGTTTTTTTTGCCCAAGTCCATTCCTTTGCAAAACATTTGCTATCATTGTCATTTTTCGTATTTCTCTTCTCTTTTTCCATGGAACAACTACTATTACTACTATCTCAAGGACGATCCTTTATCATCTTTGGACAATGAAGTGGCCCGTCACATTTTCGAACAGAGTATTAAAAAAATGCTATTGAAAGCCAATCGGACTGTCATTTTAGTGACACAACAATTAAATCTGGTACAGCAGGCGCACAATGTAAGTATAAGTGAGTGAGTAAGTCAGACTTGATGGCCGTTCGGGCTATATTTCTTACGGATGGCATGGTGACATTTTTGTGTTATAATGACACTACCGGTCGACACATTGACAAGTGATAGTTCACAAAAGACTAAAGAGGAAGCAGAAGACAAAAAGAAGACAAAAAAAAACGATTCTCATTTATGTCATGACCGGAAGGTGTAAATGATGGATATTGGCTGAAATTACTCATAATTCTTTAATCTTTCAATTTGGTGTACATAGCCATGCCAAGTTTTTTGCCACAGTTTCCTTTTTTCTATGTATTTGGATGTTTTTACTAATTCATGGGAATTTAATTTATGACTTTTTTCTTCATTTTCATTTTTGTCTTTTCTTGGTTTCTTTGTTCTTTATTCCATAACAAATTCGTATACAATTTGGCTCTTGGCTTTTCCAATTTGAATATTTTCAATGGTCTCGTTTTTCGCTGGTCCAGTTAATTGTATTGAAGGATGGTTGCCTTCAAGCATCGGGTAGCTATAAGGACATTGCAGCCACTCATCCTCAAATAATCGCCAAATGGAATTCAATAATAGCCAAAGCTAATGAAAAGGAAAAACAAAATATGTAAGTACAAAAAAACAAGAACAATAGATATGAATATTAACCATCTTGCTAGTAATTCTGGGAATTGCAATGCAAATATAATTGGATTGAATTCCATAAAAAATTTGGGTGAAAATTTGACAGATAATAATTTTAATATATAAGGGCTTTTTATATAAAAACAAAATTTTGACAAAATTTTCTATAGAAATAAAATTTTGCCCAAATTTTCTATAGAAATAAAATCTTGACGAAATTTTCTAAGGAAATAAAATGTTGACAAACAAAACTTTATATAGAAATAAAATTTTGGCAAAATTTTCTATAGAAATAAAATTTTGATAAACTTTTCTATAGAAATAAAATTATGACAAAATTTTCAATAGCAATAACATTTTGACTAAACTTTCTATAGAAATAAAATTTTGACATATTTTCTATATAGAATTAAATTTTGACAAAACTTTCTAGGGAAATAAAATTTTGATAAAATTTTATAGAGATATACAATTTTGACAACATTTTCTATAGAAATAAAATTTTGACAAAATTTTCTATAGAAATAAAATTTTGACAAATATCGAATTAAACTTTTGATAAAAATTTTCTGTGATAATAAATTTGACAAATTTTCAATAGAAAAATATTTTTGACAAATTTTCTATAGAAATAAAATTTTGATAAAATTTTCTATAAATAAAATTTAGACAAAATAAAATGTTGCCAAATTTTCTACAGAAATACAATGTTGACAAATTTTCTTTAAGAAATAAAGTTTTGACAAATTTTTCTATAAAAAACAAAGCAGTAAGGAAAGTCTAAGTCGGGCGGGCATATATTATACCTGCACTCTTTGAAGATCTAAATTTCGATTACCATATCACATCCGTCAAATGTGTTTGGGGGCTATATATAAAGGTTTGTCCCAATCATACATTTAAAACATCACTCGATCTGGAAGTATTTGATAGAACTTTGCACAATCTATTAGACTCAAACTTTAGTCGGCTAATGCCCTAGGGTGAAACACATGTTAGTAAAAAAATATGGGAAACGTTTAAATCTGAAGCAATTTTAAGGAAACTTCGAAAATGTTTATTTATGATTTATGCGCATCGATATATATGTATTTAGAGTTTAGGAAAATTAGAGTAATTTTTACAACTTTTCGACTAAGCAATGGCGATTTTACAAGGAAAATGTTGGTATTTTGACCATTTTTGTCGAAATCAGAAAACATATATATGGGAGCTATATCTAAATCTGAACCGATTTCAATCAAATTTGGCGCGTATAGCTACAATGCTAATTCTACTCGCTGTGCAAAATTTCAACTAAATCGGAGTTAAAAATTGGCCTCTGTGGTCATATGAGTGTAAATCGGGCGAAAGCTATAAATGGGAGCTATATATAAATCTAATCCGATTTCAATCAAATTTGGCGCGGATAGCTACAATGCTAATTCTACTCCCTGTGCAAATTTTCAACTAAATCGGAGTTAAAAATTGGCCTCTGTGGTCATATGGAGTGTAATCGGGAGCGAAGCTATATATGGGAGCTGATATCTAAATCTGAACCGATTTGCTGATATTTGCAAGTTTTTCGAGACTCATAAAATATTCGGATGTACGGTAATGTTGAGGAAGATCGGTTGATATACACGCAATTATTACCAGATCGGTAAAAATATATATGGCAGCTATATCTAAATCTGAACCGATTTTTCCAAAAATCAATAGGATCGTCTTTGAGCCGAACAGGACGCGCTTATACCAAATTTTAGGACAATGCGGACTCAAACTGCGGAGCTGTACTTTGCACACAAAAATACATCAACAGACCAGACAGACGCAGACGGACAGACAGACGGACAGACAGCAGACGGACATCGCTAAATCGACTCAATTATTCTAAGCCGATCCGTATACTAAAAGGTTGGTCTATGATTACTCTCTTGGCGTTACATACAAATGCACAAAAACTTATTATAACTGTAACCACCAGTAAGTGGTGAAGGGATAATAAAAATAGCAATAATAAATTTGTAATACAGAAATGAATTTTGACAAATTTTTTTTTTGTAGAAATAAATTTTTAACAAAATTTTAATAGAAATAAAAATTATTGAAAAATTTTTGTAGAATTTTGAATATTTTGTTTTTGAAATTTTCCATAGAAATTAAAATTTTTGACACATTATTCTAAAGAAATAAAATTTGACAAAATTATCTATAGAAATAAAATTTGTCCTTGTTTTTTTAGAAATAAATTTTAACATACATTTCATAGAAGTAAAATTTTGACAACAGTAATTCTAAAGAAATAAAATTTGAACAAAATTATCAAAGAAATAAAATTTTGACAACGATATTCTAAGGAAAATAAATTTTCAAAAAAAAACTATAGAAATAAAATTTTTACTAATTAAATTTTGTTTTTGTGTGTAATAAATTTAACAAAATTTTTGAAAAATTGACAAAATTTTCTATAGAAGTAAACTTATATTTTTTGTTTTTGTAAGATTTCTATAAAATAACATGTTGACAAAATTTTCATACAGAAATAATACAATTTGAAATTTTCTATCGAAAATTAAATTTTTTTTCTAATAGAAATAAAAATTGCAATAAAATTGTATACAGAAAATAAAATTTGGACAACAATTTTCTATAGAAATAAAACGTCTTGACAAAAATTTTTTATAGAATAAATTTTAACAAAATTTTTAACAGAAATAAAATTTTACAAAAATATTCTATAGAAATAAAATTTTGAACAGAATTTTCTATAAGAAATAAATTTTTGACCGTGCGCAATTTTCGCCAAAATTGTCTATAGCTTAAACAACATTTTTAACAACAAACTTTCTTAAGAAAATAAATTTTTATTAAAAATTTTCTTTAGAAATTTAAATTTTGACAACATTTTCTATAGAAATAAATTTTCCTATAGAAATAAAAGCTTTGACAAGAGTTTTTTTTAATAGAAAATAAAATTTCGAGCAAAAATTTTCTATAAGGAAATGAAATGTTGAAAGAATTTGTCTGTAGAAATAAAATTTTTGACAAAAATTTTCTATAAGAAAATAAAGATTTTTGAAAAAATTTTCTATAGAAATAAAATTTTTCAACAAAAATTTTCGGTAAGAAATAAAAATTTTGACGAACATCTTCTATAGAAATAAAATATTGACATAATTGTTCTAGTGGAAATAAAATTCTGACAAAATATTCTAAAAAGAACAAAAATTTTGACAAGCATTTTCTAGAGAAATCAAACTTGGTAAAATTTTTGCAAAAATATTCCATAAGAAATAACAATTATATAGGAAGTAAAATTATGTACAAAATTTTCTATAGAAATAAAAATTTTGCAAAATGTTCTATAGTTAAAATAAAATTTTTGGCCAAACCATATTCTAAAGAATTGTTTTTTTAATACAAATTTTCTAATAGAAAATAAAAATTTTATAAAATTTTTATTTCTATTGAGCAGAGTTTTTTATAGAAAGATAAATTTTTCGTTTTGTTTGTTATTGTTGGCTTCTGCTCAATCGTTTATTGTTGTTATTGATCTGCAGCTTAAAGGCCGCATGCAGTTGAGCTAAACTACAAGTGTAAGCTTAAGCCAAACAGAGGAAAAGTAAGATGCTTGTCCAAAATTTAATTTGGGCAAAGCTCTGATAGACTGCAAAGAATGTTGGAATGTACAGCTGTTTCGGAATTACCACTATTACTCATCAACAATCCTCTACTTGCAGCAAAACTAATCACCGAATTATCAGAATAAAAATTCGGGTAATTCAACTTAAACCCAAAGTGAACTACACTTGGAACGCTATTCCGAAAAAGGGGGTTGATAGTCGGCTGCTGCCTAAATTTTTTAATAGAAATAAAATTTAAGCAAAAATTTTTAATAGAAAATAAAATTTTAACAAAATATTCTATAGAAATAAAATATTTGACAAATTTTCTATAGAAATAAAATTTTTGACGAAATATTTCCGACAAAAATTTTCTATAAGATATCAAAGCCATTTTAACACAATTTTTCTTAAGAATACAATTTTTATAAAAATGTTCTTAATAAGAAATTAAAATTTTGACAAAAATTTTCTATAGAAATAAATTTCGCTATAAGAAATAAAGTTTTGACAGAGTTTTTTTATAAAATAAATTCGACAAAATTTTTATAGACAATGAAATGTTTGACAAAAATTTTTCTGTAGAAAGTAAATTTTGACAAAATTTCTAATAGAAATAAAATTTTTCTTATAGAAATAAAATTTTCGCACAGAAACCTTCTTCTGTAGCAACATACAATGTTGACAAAATTTTCTATGGAAAATAAAATTTTGACCAAGTTATTTCTAATAGGAAATAAAATGTTGACAAACAAAACTTTAATAGAAAATAAAATTACCGCGAAATTTTGAACAAAAATTTTCTATAGAAATATAAATTTTGACGAAATTTTCCCCAATATTTCTTATAGATACAACATTTTAACACAATTTTCTTAAGAAATACAATTTTTATAAAAATTTTCTATAGAAATTAAATTTTGACAAAATTTTCTATAGAAATAAATTTTCCTATAGAAATAAAGTTTTGACAGAGTTTTTTATAGAAATAAAATTTCGACAAAATTTTCTATAGAAATGAACTGTTGACAAAATTTTCTGTAGAAATAACATTTTGACAAAATTTTCTATAGAAATAAAATTTTGACAAAATTTTCTATAGAAATAAAATTTTCTATAGAAATAAAATTTTCACAAAATTTTCTGTAGAAATAAAATTTTCTAGAGAAATCAAACTTTGGTAAAATTTTGGTAAATACAATTTTATATAGAAATAAATTATGACAAATTTCTTAAAATAAAATAAAATAATTTGAACAAAATGTTCTATATAAAAATAAAAATTTTGCCAACATATTCTAAAGAATTGTTTTTTTTATACAAATTTCTATAGAAATAAAGTTTTTTATAGAAATAAAATTTCGACAACATTTTGTATAGAAATGCAATTTTGACAAAATTTTCTATAGAAATAAAATTGTGACAACATATTCTAAAAAAATAACATTTTGATAAAATTTTCTATAGAAATAAAATGTTGACAAAATTTTCTATAGAAATCAAATTTTGAAAAAATTTTCTATAGATATAAAATTTTAACACAATTTTCTTTAGAAATACATTTTTTTAGTAAAATCTATCTATCTATCTATCTTCTTCTATCTTCTATATATATAAAATCAAATTATGTTTGTTTATTTGTTTGTTTGTTTATTTGTATGTTCCGGGTTGGCGCGAAAAACGCGTGAAACGATTTACTTGAAACTTCAAGAGATCGGTGGGGCACTCATGTGCTGAAAATAGGGGCTAACCTCATTTTTTGAATATGGTTCCGCGGAGAGGAACCTCCCCTTTGTCCGAACTTTTTGAAAAAAAACCAACTTGGACCGATTTGCAGCGAAGTTTCAGGATAGTAGGGTGATCCCAGACAAAGATTCCGCATTTTTTTTTCGAATTGTGATCAGGAGGGGGTACCTCCCCTTAAGCGACTTTTTGTTTGTTTTGGTCCGATGTTGCGCTACGAACACGGCTGACCGATTTACTTGGAAACTTTCAGAGACGTTAGGCGGGGTTCATGTGGTGAAAAATAGGGTACCCTTCATTTTTGACACCCTGGTCGCGGGGGAGGGACACTCCCTTTGTCGGACTTTTTGAAAATTTGGTAACTAAAGTTGGACCGATTTGCTTGGAAATTTCATTGAAAGTTGGGGTTGCATCTGACCAAAGATCCGCTACTTTATATTTCGTTATTTGGCGGGCGGAGGGGGCCTCCCCCTTGTTCGACTTTTTTTAAAGTACAGTGAAAAAACTAAATTCTCTAAATTATCTTGAAGATTTACAGAGACAATGGTTGATGAAGTTTATGGAATTAATATGGGGTACGCCGATGAATTTCATATGTGGATGGGAGGGGACCTCCCACTTGCCCTACTTTTTGAACTTGGAAACAAAAATTATGCGAATTTGCTTGAAATTTCATTGAAATGTTGGGTTGGCATCTAGACAAAAAATCGGCGTAGCATTATTTTGATATTTGGTCGGGAGGGGGACCACGACCCTTTGCCCGACTTTTTTTTTTTTAAAGTACAGTGAATAACAAAACTAAAACTCCGCCCGACCTCGAAATTTTAACGGAAAAAAAATGGGTGGGTTTATGAATTTAATCAAGGTTCCTGATTTTTTTTAAAAAAATAAAAGGGCATATGGGAGACATCCGCTTCTCTTAAGTACATGCAGAAGAAACAATTAAACTTTACCGAGTTACCTTGAAATTTTACAGCGCACTTTGGAGAGATCGTAACCATCCGTCACGCGTAAATAGTTTTGATAACCTGAATTTTGTGATATTTGGACGGAAAGAGAGGCCGCCACGCTTTAGCTTATAATTTGCTGAGCATTTTCTGTTGAATCGTTTACAAAAAGATAACGGCTTTTCGACATTTTGGTCGGGGAGGAGGCCCTCGCTCTAAAAAACTGCAAAAAAATTAAGTTTTCTTGAAATTTACAAAAGCAGTGGGGGGGAGGGTTATGAACGAAAGAGGCACCTTCCTTGGCCCCCACAACTTTGAAGGAAAGTTTTCAAAGAATTTTCACAGGGAAAGGTTAGGGGTGGCTATTCACTACGGTGTTTGTCGCATATTGTATCGGGGAAAGTGACGTCCTTTTAGCGAGT
>PGFW01043998.1:0-13105 GCA_003123925.1 Haematobia irritans | reverse complement strand
ATCAGTTCCCACAAGTATATATACGGCCCGTAATGTTCGGCCCAGCGAATCTTATGTTCCCTCCAACCATGGATTGCGTAGAAACTTCTACAAAAGACTGTCATCACATCGACATTACATTGGGTTGTGGTTCTTAAAACTTCTTAGCATCCCTTTTTCTAGATTGTGAGTTAGTACCAATATGTGGTATTATATAACAAAAAAGACTTAAATGTATAGTAAGTCTAGAAAATAATTAAATCGATATGGGATTTTTGCACGATACGTAGGAAAGCAGAATTGAAATATGGGGTCGCTTATTATGGGGGGCTATATACAATTATGTACTGATATGGGACCAATTTTTTGTGTGGATGGGATCGATTTTATCTGAGGGTATATATATACTATAAGCGATATGGACCTAGTTAGGCATTGGTTGTTAACGGCCATATACTACACCATGTACCAATTTCAACCTGACTCGATGAAATTTGATCCTCCAAGTGGCTCCCAAAATCAACCTCGGATCGGTTTATATGGTACTATATTTGATTATGGACCTGATTGGACCACTTTTGCATAGTTGTTTAATATAATATACTACCACCACGTACCAAATTTCAACCAGATCGGATGAATTTTGCTTCTCCAAAAGGCATCGGAGGTTAAATCTGGGGATCGGTTTATCTGAGGTCTATATATAATTATGGACTGATATGAACCAAATTCCTGCATGGTCTATTGGATACATGATAACTACATGCACGTAGCCAATTCAACGAGACGGAAGATTTTGCACTTCAAGGGGCTCCGGAGGTCAAATCTGGGAAACGGTTATATGGGGGCTATATGATAAATTATGGACCGATTTCGACCTATTTTTGCATTGGTGTTTGAGGCCATATATTAACACCGACGTACGGCAAATTTCAACATGAGTGACAAGAATGAAATTTGTCTCCAAGAGGCAGCTCCGCAGGTCAAATCTGGTGATCGATTTATAATGGGGGCTTATAAATAACATTATGGACAGCAGACATGTGACAGCAAATTATTTTGCAATAGTTCATAGATCGGACACCGAGATATACACTAAGCACACCATGTACGCAAATTGTGAGTGCCGATACGGCGTCAAGATCTGGTGAATGCGGATTTATATGGGGACTATATATAGATTTATGTGGCGACCAAGTGTTTTACATGTCCTAGTCTAGACACAATAGATAGTCAGGCCATAGTACCAAGAAGCAAATTTTCAGCCGAATCGGATGAATTTGCTTCTGCTTAGAGGCTCCGCACAAAGCCATATGCCGGGAGGGATCGGGTTAATGGAAGGGGGCTATTAGCTGGATCCATATTGACCGAATGTGTGGACGCAATTTTTTGCATAGTTGTTAAGAAAGAACCATATATCCAACACCAGTGTACGAAATTTCAGGCCGGATCGGGATGATAATATTGCTTCTCGTTGAGTGAGGCTCCCCGCCAAGCCAAATCGGTGGACTCGTGTTTATATGGGGGGCTATATATAGTTTAATGGACCGAATGTGACCAAATTTTTCCATGGGTTGTTCGAAGACCATATAGCTATACCATGTCGCCAGCAATCGGATGAAATTGTGCTATCTCTTAAGCAGACGGGACGGCAAGAGCCAATTTATGAGTACCGTTTATATGGGGGCTATACGTTAAAGTGAGGCCGGATATGGCCACGTTCTTGCCATAGTTACAAGCTACTTGTGCCAATTTTCCAAGTCGGATTAGCCTTGTTTTCCGTGTCGGAGAGTTAAGCGTGATTTCAACTGACGGACGGACGGACATGCTCAGATCCGACTCAGAATTTCGCAGGCACACGACCCAGAAATATATATACTTTATGGGGTCTTAGAGCAATATTTCGATGTGGTTACAAACGGAATGACAAAGCTAATATCCGCCCATCCTATGGTGGAAGGGTATAAAAAACCAGTTTGATACAGACAGCATCTCTGAAAGGAACTGATACCCATGAGAAGGAATATGATCAACCTCAAACATGTTTTTATAGAGGCAAATGATGTTATGTTTTTGGTGGTGAGCCATGTAACTGGTGTTCGCAACCATGTTAATTTCTCTCGGAAATCATGTATGTGATTTCGGCAAGCAGGTTATATTTGACGAGAAAATAACATTTTAGTGACAAACATGTTACATGGTCACCATACAAAAATAACATTTTGCTCTTGAAAAGCAGGAGTTAGTGAAAGCGAGCTATACAATATTGCAATACTGACAAACGAGATTTTCCATAGTATGTGTCATCTCCTACATGGTAATGAATTTGTATTTTTTTTTTCTCAAAGTTTCGCCTGTTTCAAGATTAACATTTTCAGCGTCAATTTTGAACTATTTCCGTATCCACACATAGGCAATATTTTGAGAATAATTTTGGAAACCATGGATTGGCGTCAACAAACATCACTAGCTAATCTTTGATGTTCTTCATAATGTCACTAATTAATATATAGGAGTAAAAAAGATTTATCCTTATAATCATAAAATAAAATTACACAAAATTTTCCAAAACAAAAACTAAGTAAAATAGTTTATCTCTGTGAACGCGTATTTGGCATGCCTCTTTTATGGAATAATTCCCTGTGGACTGAAATGAGGTATACAAATTCCCATAACATATCATTTACAACATGTTTGTCAAGCTTCGTTTTTTGTTCCCATTGAATGTGAACAACTTTGGTGACATGAATGTCTAACAACAGACTAATGTGATATTTTGTGATTTTGGATTTTTGTTTTGATTACCTGTAGTTTTGTACTATTTTGTATATTCTTGACAAATAGAAACACAAAGGAAACACATACATATGTAAACATTATGGACTTGCTATATAAATCAAAACAAATAAGAATAAGAAAGGTCTCATATCTCCCACAACATAATGCACACACAATCATGGTCAAAACAAATACGAACAAATGAAGTGTAAAACCAACATGTCCAATTATTCAAAATAGTCTGAATATTTATTTGGATACATCTTATTTTTAATAGATTTTTTTATGAAATTTAAGCCATTGAATACATAAATCTTTTTTAATATTTGTGTAAAAAATATTGAACAATATAAATTATCAACTAATCATTTTAACCACAAAACTTTAAACCAAAAAATGGTCAGACTAACAATTTCTGAAAAAAAATTATAATATAGATATATGTATTGTGGTATTTACTGGTGTGGCTGTATGTATTCAACAAACTTCAGGTTGCTATATTTCTAAACTGGTCGTCTCGTTTGCTGGCAGATTTATTCGTTTCATTTTAATTGTTTACAAGCCTACAAATGCATTTGGATTTATTGCATTCAGAAACTAAAATTTGGCTCGAGAAACACAATCCACGGCAGCCAAAGACAAAAAATACAACGTTGGAAGAACGTGTACGAAAACGTTTTCCTTTTGTTAGAGTTTTTTGTATGCTTGAATTTTAAACTTTATCATCCAAAAAATTCGTTTTGTTAAGAAATTGTTATTTTTTCAATAAAAAAGTTATTTTTTGAAACAACAACACAGGTCCACTCGTGTTTATATCAAACACTGTTTTTTTCTGACTTTAGGGTCTTTTTAATAAGAAACACATTTTACAGTTACCATTTATACAAACAATGTATGTCGAACTTGTTTCGGATCTTCCGACATATCTGGAATATATGTAAAAAAAACTTTTAGTCGAAGCAGATCGAACACCTTGGCATGCAGTCGGATGTTAGCAACCATGTCGCACGGTGGCCAAACAAAATGTTTGTTTCTGTTAAATAAACGTTTGTTTAATTCGGTTCGTGGCGCACGCAAGCTAGCTAATCATAAATATAACTTATATGGATATTTATCTATGATTACATAGGACAGGTACATAAGCTAGTGGTAGTGTGTTGGCTTACAAAGTGCCATTGGTCCCGGGTTTGCGATTCTCCGTCCAGGCGAAAGGGTAAAAATGTTTAAAAATTTATAAAATGTATATTTTTTCTACAATTTGTTGGTAGTGTACAGGGAGAAAGGTGTTAAGAATTAAAAAACCGTCGTGGATGTGAGGAAGATAGGTGAGGGAAATATGCAAGTTAAGCAAGAATCATATGGTTTTTTTTGACTTTGTCTTTATGAAATTGTTTTTTCATCCTGGAAAAGAATAAAGTTTATCAAGCTAAAAGAGGTATATACTGTTTCTTCCATAAATAACTTCCTGTAAGCGAAAAGCAAATGAGAAAACGAACTTTGTTTGTCTAAAAATTTCGTTTGGGAGGATAAGAAATATTTAGTTTTTTTGCTGCAGCATTTAAATGTGGAATAAAAGTCTCTTTGTGTCTGTGCCGTGTGCCATGATTGCTGAGGTGATACTGACAGTATGCCAATGCTCCAAAAATGGACGAAAAATATGGAAACACCAAAGTGAAAGCTTAGATTTGATGCGGAATCCTATGATCGTGATCTGAAATCCTTCGCTCGTGAGCTGAACTGTTCATTTCTCCAGAAGAGAAGCCATATTCAAATTGACAGTTTGTGCATAAGGACAAATGATCGGGTTTACTTTGCCAAAGAGGTCAGCTGAGAATGTACAACTTTGATTGGCCACAAGAACTAATGCCGCTAATGTGTGTGGGTCGCGTAAGGGCTGACCATCATTGATTTATGGATATTATCGAATATATCTAAAAAAGCAGACAAATTATTTTGACCGCTTATCGACTATATATGCGTTCAACTCAATAAGATAAAAAGGAACGTTCGGGGTACCTCGCGTCACTTCTACACAAGACGCAATTTCACCAATTTCAGGATAAATTAATATGGAGATTATATATTACGAGGATGTTTAAGAGCTATGTTGGCGGCTAAAAAAAGTTATAATAAATTGTCGATCATCTGAAGGCTCGATGTCCCACTTTCCGCGCGAAGATGCGTGATGGCTTTCGTCGCCATTTGAAGGCTATTAATTCGTCTAAAGGAATTTTTTTGCTTTTGACAAGATTAGGCATAGTGGACAGCCACGATATTTCAGGATTACTTAACTATTGGAGTCCATGTGTCATACACAGTGATGGAACTTTTTATGCACTGGAGCGCTGCCCGATTTCTAAGCGGTTTAAACTCCATAAACAAGGGCCCTCCTTTATAGTTCCGAGTCGAACGGCTTCCACATTGTAGAGAAGCTTTCGACGAGCTCTCAGATAATATTACCCGAACATTACTGAGAGGAGAAAATCGCAACGGCGGGCTGCATAAAATGAGACTCCAAAAACACAGACCTAAGAGAGGCGGTGATCCGTTTTGTTCCAAATCTCGAGATAAAATGGATCTCCATGAATTTTTCAACACAAATTCATGTTCTAAAAGACTACAGTAATAAAATTGGTTTGCTTGATCAAGTACGAAAGTTGAACGCATATTCATGCATTCTCTACATTTATGGGATAGGTATTGTGGCCAATATCAGGTGGACTAATGGAGGGGGCAACATTTAGTACGAGTCCCCAAAGAGAATAAAAACACAAGAGGGCGGAAAATTGTTTATAAAAGCATCGGCAGTTATAATTTCAAATTTTGTTTGCTGCCAAAATAAAATTTAATGATTGATAGACCTTGTATAAAAATAACATGTTGTTACTTACAAACGACGCGCAAAGACAAAAAAACGTTTGAAAACGTTTATCTTTGTTAAGAGTTTTTGTTTGAATTGCTTCGAAAAGTATACCTTTTATACCATAGGGCGGATAAAAATTCGTTTGTTAAAAATTTTTAATTTTTTTTTCGATAAAAAAGTTATGTTTTGAACACAACAGAGTGTCATGGCTTTGTTAATATCAAACACTGTCTTGTCCTGGACTTATAGGTTTTTAATAGACACATTTTAGCAGTTATATGAAAAATTTTTAATATAGTAGAAAGTAATGTTGAATACATTTTTTCGTGAATCTTGGAATATATGTACAAAAAACTGTGGTCGAAGCAGGGATCGAACTCACGGTCCTTGGCATGTAAGTCGGACGTAGCATTTTTCTGTTAAATAAACTTTGTTTAACTCGCGTCGTGAGCGCCGAAGCTAATGCTATATAAAGTATAACTTATAGTGGGTAATTGTCTATGAATGACAATAACGGCTACAGGCGGAAAAAATATTGTCGTGAGGTCAAAGATTTCAGTGTCTTTAAAATAGCGAATACAAATTTTGCTGTAGGCGATTAGAAGACGCATTTCTCCTAAAATAAACAGTTTATTTTCTTGTCCAAAGTCGAATAAATTTTCAATGGAAGTCGTATTGTCCTTATATTAAGTTGATTTGACTTAAAAATGGGTATCATTAACATGAAGAAAAATTATATGAGGTTAAGGTCAGCCTTGACTTTAATAATTTAGAAAATTCTTTAAATCTAATGAAATTGTCCTATTTAAATTTGTTGGTCTTTTTGCATCTTACTACAAAGCAAAAAATCGTTTAAATATAGACATATTTTTTAAAACTTTGTTTTAAAGAAGTTTTTTGTTAACTTCAAACATAGCATAATTCTACTGGAAGTTCGAGTCTAAATTTGGAAAATAAAGTGGCCGTTAACTCGTTTTTAACCAAGGACTTTGATAGCATATGTATGAAAAAAAAAAACTGAGAAAAGCGAAAAATTAAACTTGCTTCTAGAAACAAGTAACAAGCAAAACCTATAATTTAAAAGAGATTGTGTCTTAAAGTATCCTTACTTGTAATTTCGCGCTTCTTTGGCTCGAATCATATACCAATTTTTCTTAAAGTAAAGAACAAAATCTTTGAAGCCGAGTATGCTTTTTTTTATTCAGGTGTACATAGCTCAGTGGATAGTGTGTTGGCTTACAAATTGCATGGTCCGCGGTTCGATTCTCCGTCCAGGCGAAAGGTTAAATTTAAAAATTTTATAAAATCGAATAATTTCTTCTACGCCGACAAAAACTGCATAATATTAGAGAAATTCTCCTCATGATTGCCATCTACTGACGCAGTTTCGCTTCACAATTTCGTCCTCTTGTTTTTTATTCTCTCTGGAGTCCCCAGGAAATGATTTCACAATTGTAGAAAATTTTTAGCCAAGCTGAGTAAACTCCTGTTCCGCTTTTAGCCATTTTTCAGCACATTTGTACCCTATTGTACACTGAAGAAA
Organism: Haematobia irritans; assembly: GCA_003123925.1. NCBI lineage: Eukaryota > Metazoa > Arthropoda > Insecta > Diptera > Muscidae > Haematobia > Haematobia irritans. Next base: position 5,942 of record PGFW01043998.1, on the reverse strand, counting down.
AAAGCATGCTCGGGTTCCAAAGATTTTGTCTTTACTGTTTAAAAAAAAAAAAATTTTGGTATTGAATTCGTAGCCAAATAAGCGGAGGCTAGTCGGCCCTGTCTATAAAGTTTAATGTTATTACATTATTTCTAGTAGTTTTCGTCAGTCATTACCAAGAGGTGTTTCCTTTTATTTCAATTTTCATGTTGTCGTATTTCATTTCATACTTTTGATATTTCTCTGATATCATTTTGGTCCATTGACTGACATGCTGTGATTCAATATGATTCTAATCAAACTCACATCTCATAAATCATTTCATATTTTCCCTGTAGCTGTCGCGAATACTACTTCTTCAATCTACCCCTTAACAATATTCAAAAAGTTGAATGTATGAAAAATAAAGGAAAGTCCGTTAGATTTGTTTCGTAAAAATAAAATGACTGCCACAAATCTAAATTAAACAACAGCAGCTCAATCGTTCAAACACACAAGCATCTTGTACACCCTCCAAGACATAGTTCCATATTTTGAGACTGTTTTTCGATTCAAATTTAAATTCAAATTATTAATGCCACTTAATGGAAACGAAACCAAAACCGCAGAGATATGCCGCCTTCCACTCACTTGACAGTCGTTGCTGACAAGAGCCAGGCCTATGACAGGGGCTGGACATAAATAGATGGGTGGATGGATGGTGTGGATGGATGTTGATGGATGAATGTTGGTCGTGTATTTAAGATTTGAATATCTTTGGGTATATTTTCTTTTATTGCAAAAAAAAAATGCCAAAATCAATTTAAATCATTTAAGTGAATAAGTCTTGAAAAGAGACAAACCTACTGTGTATCACGAATACAAGGCCGAACAACCTAACCACAAAAAAGTTGAACTACTACACTTGCCTCAAACCTCTGTCATTTTACCATTCCGCTTCTCTATCCGCCGCCAGCAGCAAATGTTGCAGTTCCTCACTTAACCTTGACTCAGAAATGTCATAAACCCAAACATGTTGAAGCACAATATCTACAGAACAAAAAAAATCACAGAGACAAAAATCTGAATTAAGAAGACACAAATTGACGCCTTGTCAAAATCTTAACCGAAATGCAAGTAAAAACATCAATGATTTTGAGTCTCAAGAGATCTGAGTGTGGCTCCAATTGCAAATGACATTAGTATTGAGCTTTAAAGTCGGTGGTTTTGTGTATTTTGTTGTCTTGATCTACAGTTCAGTTGTTGTGGTTCATTTTTTTAGCATTTTGGATTTTTTTTTAAATCACGTCATTCTTTGTGAATTTTAATTAAAAAAACATTTCCATGCAATTTGAACGAAAAGTGAATTTAATGTCACAGTCGATTATATCATATAGGAGGGATGTATGATAAGGCATACATGAGAAGAACGTAATAAACGAAAATGTCTAAAAAAATTTAAAGACCCAAAGTAGATAAAAAAGTACTTTAAAACTTAATTTTTATGCAAAAAAAATTTGCTTGTAGCTAAATTGTATTATTTTTTCGACATTTTCCACAGCCTAAGGAAATTTTCCTATTTTTGAATGTTTGAGACATTTTATGAAGCAATCATGCACAGAAACACATTTCAAGAATTTTTTCCCAATAAACACTGAAAAAAAAAATACAAAACATTAAGGACAAATTTCTTTAAAATAATGAAATTTTAATAAAAATAAAGTTTATAATCTGCTGCAAACAATTTTTTTATTAATTAAAATTTTTTTATTAAATGTTTGTGGCAAAAAAAAAAACAAAATATAATACGAACGCGAAATCCTGCGACAAACAATAACATGGACGGACAGATGGATTGGACACTAAGGGCTAGATTCCTAGAAGGTGATAAAGCAATTAGCTAGAAAAAATTCCAGTTTAAGAATCAAATAAAGATATTTTTAAGAAAAATGCCTATCGTAAAAAAATCACAAATAACTCAGGCCTATATTTGAAGCGCTTTATCTTAAATCTAAAAGATCAGTATTTTCATGTTAATTTAAGGAATGATTTTTTTTTTTAACTCAAAGAACTATTAAAAGACAAGTTTGTCTTAATATTGTGTAATGCGCATTCTTAAATAAAGTTGCGTAATCTCAATTTTTTCAATTAAATTTAGGACAACACATTTTGTAAATTCGCGTCCCTCCGATAAAGTAGCAAGAAATCGACCTTAAATTAACTGAAATATTGAACCTTTATATTATGGCTTATTTTGAGGATTTATTGTCATTGCTTTAACGTTTTTTTATACACGCTCACAAAAACCGCTTCTGTAACATATACTCCCAAACATATTTTGCTTCAAGCATATACATTTTTGGGTATTGCTCAAACATTTATATGTTTGATCTTCCAATATATAATATGTTTGAAACATATTAGGTCTATAACAATATATGTTTGTGGTAGTCTAAGTTTCAAACATTTTGTATTTTTGCATACAAAAACAATATGTTATGTATGTGAACATATAATTATGTTTTGGAATCATTTTTGCACTCCAAAAATATTATATGTCTTAAAAAAATTCTCGCCAAAATATTTGTGCTCAAAAATTTTAATTTATTTATTTATATATTTACAATCATAACGAATTATGAAAATAAGCAGGTAATAAGGTGCTAAAGCAACATACATTTCGACTCTGAATGCTCAAGAATTTTGTTTCTGCCCAATTGATATATTCCCCCACATCTTTCTCACTTCCACGAGATTTTTTAGTTCTTAGCACTTTTCTGTAATACAACATTGTAGTAAAGAAATTAATTCAATTGTTATGAATTTTGTTTTTATTTTAATTTTAGCCTTTTGCCGGACGGGGATTCGAACAGCGGACCACACAGTTTGGGTAAGGATCAAAGAGTAGCTGATCAATTGCCAAGGAAAAATAAAATGTTAATTTTGCAATACAAGGCAACAACCACCAACTTAATTCAATAATCGTCCCCTGTTAAATAGCGCTCTCAAGCTACTAAACACATATATGTTTAAGGCTATTTCTAAATTAATATATGTTTGCATCCAAAGCATATTATATTGTAACAAACATTTTATGTCCCAAACATAAATATGTTCTAAACATATTTAACATATTGTCCAAACATGTTATGCTAGTTTTATGAACATTATATGCCTGTGCACTTCAAAAATATTGTTGTTAAAAATTTGTGTTCCACATATAATGTTTAAGCCAAACATATGAAAAATCAGTCTTTTTCATACGTGTACCTCCACCATAGGATGGGGTATATTAACTTTGTCATTTCCGTTTGTAACACATGGAATATATTGCTCTAAGACCCATAAAGTTATATTCTGGTCGTGGTAGAAATTCTGAGTCGATTGAGCTGTCGTCGTTCGTCTGTTGAAACCACGCTTAACTTCCGAACGAAACAGCTATCGACGTTTGAAAACTTGGCACAAGTAGTTGTTATCGATGTAAGGTCGGATGGTATTCAATGGGCCCCTAATTCGGTCCAGCTTATTTACGTATAGCCCCCATATAAACGGACCCAATTTAGGCTAGCCCAGACACCTCTAATAGAAGCAAATTTCATCCGATCTGGTTGAAAATTTGTTACGTGGTGGTAGTATATGATATTTAACAACCTCCAAGTGGGTCCTATCAGTCCATAATCATATTTAGGCCTCCAATATAAAGGATCCCGAGATTTGGTTTTGGATCTCTGGATGGAAGCATTTAATACAGTCCAGTTGAAGATTTGGTACATTGTGCTAGTATAATGGCGTTTAACGGTAACCCATGTCTAACTAAGGTCATATCGGCTCTATAGTTATATTATAGCCCTACAGATACATCGGTCCCCAAGTCACAACAAATTGCTCCATACTCAAGTTCACAATTGTACATAAGCGAACGCATATTTCAAGTTCTGGCTCCCTACGTACCGCGTGCATAGTCCCATATCGATATCGTAATTATTGTAGACTTACCGGACACATACTTTTTTTGCCTAATATATACCACGTATGGGCTAACTCACATTTAGAAAACGCATTTAAGATACCACAAGTTTCTACGCTATCTATGGGGCGGAGGTATCATAAGATTTCGGCCCTGGCCGTAACTTAAACGGCCATATATACTTGTTGTTATTTATTTCCTTAGGATTAAAAAGCATTTTCGTTAAATCGAACGTAAAATGTTGTTCAAACGTTCGTGTATGTAAGAATACTCAATGGTAGAGACTTGAAGCGTACGTTGAATTGATTTTTGTAAAATGGGAATATAACAGATGCTTCGATCTGTATATTTAATTTTTTTAATTGACGTTTCAATTAATATTTTAATTGACTTTTCTAATTAAGTTTTTTTTAATTGATATACGATTTCTGAGAATGATGGCATTTTCAATTAAAATTAATTTGCATCAATTAATTTCGAAGACAAAAATATTTTTTTGTGTGAGTAATAAAAGTTCAATGAGCCTAATCATTAGTTTCAATTTTATGACAAGGCAGAAGAAATACTTTCGTACTAATTAAACTCTTAAAGATTCAATATTTCATTTAATTTAAGGACGATTTTTTTAATCAAAAAAATTTATGTTATTACAAAAACAATTGTCTTTAAAATTGTGTATATTGCGCGATTCTTAAAATTAAGTTGCCTATATCTAGTTATTTCCATTAAATTTAGGACACATTTTTTTTTTTTAAATTTGGCGTCCCCTCCGATAAAGTAGCAAGTCCTTTGAAGTAAGGCATATTTTCTTACAGTAAAGAAAACAGATTTTTTGATTTAAGAAATCGGTCCTTAAATTAACTCAAAATAATTTGAAACTTTATATTTAAGATAAAGAAAACTTTCGTGCTATTCCAGAAAATAGTAAGAATGAAGTATAGGTATGGTTAAAATGGTCATGATTTTGGTCGCCTAATGATTTTTTTTATTTTAGTTAATTTTTTCTTCTATGGGAGGATGTAATTTGTGAAATTGTAGTTAAACGTACACCAGGATATAAAATTTTCTTAGTTTTAATGACGCTTTTGGTTGGAATCTCAAGTGGTGTGTGGTGGTTCACATTTTCGGCACGAAGTAGTTCATTCTTGATGTAAAAAGTTAACTTTTTTCAGTGTGGATCCAAAGATTTTGCATTATCCTTAAGGGTTAGTATGGGTATTGATTCACAGCAAGGATTGGCTTTTTTAAACTGAAATACATTTCTAGGATTTTCGCTAATTTCCGCTTAATTTGTCATTTCTAAATTGAGGGTGTCTTCGAATTCCCACTCCATTTGAATTATACAAAAAGCTATTAGAATGGCATTATTTATCTATTTAAAATTATTTATGACAATTTTTTCTTTTTATTTTCCCATTGCTGCGGTGTGTGCTAATTTCCACAAGTAAATATGTATAGGATTTTAGTTACCGCTGTTCCATTTCAAATATTCTCTGAATTCAAATAATTGTAGAATTTTTTACTTTACTTTTCCGCACAAACACTAATTGGTCATAGTTTATATGTTGCACTATTAAAAAGTTCGAAATGTTTTATAGCGAATATGCTAGAGAAATATTTAACACTTAATTGTAGCAAACTACTTAAGTCATACCAATGAAGAAATAGATTTGAATTTCAAAAGTTTTTTTTTTTTTTGTTTTTCATTTCGTCTTTGCGATTTTTTAATAGTGTGTTTAATTTGTATGTCATTTTAAGATTTACTTTTATGGAATAATTCCCTGTGGACTGAAATGAGGTATACAAATTCCCATAACATATAATTTACAACATGTTTGTCAAGCTTCGTTTTTTGTTCCCGTTGAATGTGAACAACTTTGGTGACATGAATGTCTTAACAACAGACTAATGTGATATTTTGTGATTTTGGATTTTTGCTTTGATTACCTGTAGTTTTGTACTATTTTGTATATTTTGACAAATAGAAACACAAAGGAAACACATACATATGTAAACA
>PGFW01043994.1:0-10939 GCA_003123925.1 Haematobia irritans | reverse complement strand
GAAATTAATTGAAAAACGCTAGAATGATGAAAATGTTGTAAACTTCAACAGAAGACATGAAATAATTACCGTGTTCATTCATTTAAAGTTTCAATGATTTAAAGGTAGCAATTCCAGAGGTGATAATTAACTTGGGAAGGACATTGTAACATGAAGAGAGTAGAAATCTTGCCATGAAATAGAGATGGAGATATGGAACAAGGAGTAATATTTATAGAAACTTGCAACAAAGTCCAATGGGTGTTGAAACCTTTAAGAGCCCCCATTGTCAGAAATATTTGAATATTTAATGGCTTTAGTGGGCCCATCTTTATATGGATTTCATATGGAATAAATTATTTCCAATAATAGGGTATGGGCGAGTTGTACCAATCCTGAAAAATATATATGCTTGAAGCAAAATGTGTTTGGCGTATATGTTAATCAGAAGGGATTTTTTGAGGGCGTAGAATAAAATTTTGACCAAATTGTTTCTCATAGGATAAAAATTCTGACAACGAATTTTTCTTTAGGAATCAAAATTTTTTGACAAAATTTCTAAGTATAAAATCAAATTGAAAAATTTTCAAAAGAAATACAAATTTTGACAAAACTTTTCTATAGAAATACATTTTTCTAAAAGAAATATAAATTTTGATCAATTTTTGCTATAGAAAAGTAAAATTTTGAGCAAAATTTGGCTATAGAACTAAAATTTAAAAATAAAATTGAAACAAAAAATTTCTAAAAAGAAATAAAAATTTTGACAAAAAATTTTTTTATAGAAACAAAATTTTGACAAAAATTTGCTATAGAACTAAAATTTAAAAATAAAAATTGACAAATTTTGTAAAAGACAAAAAGTGTTAAAGAAATAAAATTTTAACAAACTTTTCTAATAGAAATAAATTTTCTATAAAGAAATTTTTGTAATAGAAAATAAAATTTAAACAAAATTGGCTAATAGAAAATAAAAATTTTGACAAAAATTTCGAAAAGCATTGTTTTGTTTGTTTTTTTACTTTCAGGCTTAAACCATAACATTGACTAAACTAACAGAGAGTAGCTAACCAACAGAGAAAAAGAATGTTTGTCAAATTTATTTGGGCTAAAGAGCCTATAAGACTGGCAAGATGGTTGGATGGACGCACGTTTCGGAATTTACCACATTCCTGCATCCAGCAAATTCCTCTACTTAGCAGCAAAGCTATCAACAATTATCAGAATAAATTCAGGCAGTTTATTAAAACCCAACAAAAAAACACACTTGAACCCTCCGAAAAATAGGTTTTACATTGAAATAGCCGGCTTATGCCGAAAATAAAGCTCGAAACAAAGAAATAAAAATGTTGACTAACTTTTCTATAGATATAAAATTTTTCTAATTCTTTTATTTTTGTAAATTAAGCTTGCGAGTTGTCGTTAATTAGCAAAACTAAAATGAAAATTAAGAAATTTTGAAATGTCAAGAAAGGTGGAATTACCAACACAAAACAACAACTGGAATAAAATTTATGTTGGAGCGGAAAAATTTCCTATAATTAAAAATTAATTTGAGCAAAATTTTCTAAAGAAATTAAATTTTAAAAACGAAAATTTCCCATAAGAATTAAATTTGGCCGAAAAATTGTTGTGATAAAGAAATAAAAATTTTAAAGAAATAAAAATTATTTCATAGAACTATAAAGGTTTGACCAAAATTTTCTCATAGGAAATAAAATTTTGAATAAAATTTACTACGAGAAAATAAAGAATTTGCTATAGAAATGAAACGTTGACTAAATTTTTCTATGAAAAAATAAAATTGTGTCTAAATCTTTTCTATAAAAGTCAATATTAAAGTCCAAACATTGCTTTAAAAATGTTAAAATTTTCTTTTTAGGTCTAATGCTATCAAAAGTCCATTGTGGTAAGTTCTCCTTTTGGTAGAAAGTCGGGCTTATTCATTTCCGTTGCGATTTGGTGGGCAAACTAAAAAATATTTAAAACTTGCCACTGCATTTATAATTCAAGGAAATATTTAGCGGCCTAAAATAAATCATTTGCTTTCGAAAGAATCCTGTTTTGTTATTAATAACGTCACAAAAATTTGTTCAAAAACTGGCAGAATGAGTTGTTTTAATTTGGTACAATTTTTTTCAAAATGTAGGTAGGTTTATTTTTGGCAAGTGTGGCCTTGATTAAGCTATCTGTAATATAGACACAACTTCCAAGTTAATAAGTCGCATTGAATATAATACAAGTGGCTGACTTTTTCTCGTATTCGTATCCCAGCAAAAAAATTTGGAAGTTCTTACTCAAGGCACAACTTTTAAAAGAACTTCGCAAAAATGCCCGTCCAAGAGATGTTCTTTATTTTAAAATGCACAGGAAGTTAATGTTGAGTAAAATTTTTATAACCCGCCTTTTTATATTTTTTAATTGGAAATTTATTTTTGTTGCGTTGTTTTCAATAGGTTAAAAAACAATATTAAGAATTAATAAAACGGTAGCAAAATTATATAAATTTAGCCGAAAACAAATGTTAATCCTTTCCTAGAAAAATTGCGATTTTGTTTAAAATATTTGATGACAAAACGTTCCAGACAAGCATTAAAAATGCATAAAAAGAATTTAAAATTATTTATTTGTCAAAAAAATATCAATAAAATTCTTTCACTTTCAAGCTACTTTTTTAGGTAGACGCTTGGGCATCTATAGGCTTTGAAGAATTTTTCATATTTGTCTTTTTTGAGGTAATCTTCATTTGGAAATTTTTTATTTTGTTTGGGGATCCTCCGTTTGGGTAATTTTTTCAGGGAAGATCTATCAGTATATAAATGCCAACTATGTAGGTGATGTTTATCATGATGCGCCAAATTTTTCTAACTATTATTCAATCAGTGCCGGAAAAATCAAGAACGAAAGAACGAAAAAAAATGCAAGAACGAAAAGAAACGAAAGGTATCCAAATATTTCTGCTCGACTTTAATGGTGTTTCGGACATATTAAAGAAAGGACAAAAATATAATATAATTGTAGGGGGGGGGGGGGGGGGGTGCAAGGTTTTTTTGTAAGAATTTACACTCATAGAAAAAAATCATGCACGGCGTGCTCAATTTGCAACACGGATTCGTTCATCGAAAGTGATCAACACAAACAATGTGGTGTCAAAAAACTGAGAACAGGCGGTGTCAATCTGACAACGATAAAAAATGAAACGACCAAATGCGTTGTCAAAACAATAACCAGCGTTCCATGATCTTGAAAAACGTTATGGTTACGATACTTTATAAAACAAAATTAAAAAACAAAAGTATATAGCAGCACGTGAAGTTGGCGGGCCGAATCTTAAATACCGCACCACCGAAATGAACCTAAATATTAGGGTTTCCTTTGAAAATTTCAGGAGGGCTTGAGGACTTGAGGACAACTTCCCAGAAGATAAATTTAAAGATTTTCACACTAATGAGGGACTATATCAGATTCTGCGATTTATAAGAACCATTTTTTGTTTGAGTTTTAGAGGAAATCATTAACATCTCTGTAAGTGTGCGAAGAATTTGAATAAAATAACGTCTTTATTTGAAATCCTTAAATCATGTGAAGTAAAATCTTGGAGAATTTTACATTGAGTTTCAAGCAATTTTTTCATGAATCAGTGCGCCTTCTACACCGTCAAGAAGTTTTTGAAGGTCGGTCCTAGTATGGAGCATTATGCAAAAATGGACGCGATAATAAACTTAATCCGATACACAGGTCCGTTTTTTGTGAGCCTAAATATATCAGAATATTAAAACAAATAGGCAAATCAGATAAAAACTACGGTTTCTCAGGAAACCCAAGAGTTAAATCGGGAGTAATCGTTCTTTATGGGGGCTATACTTAAAAATAATGGGACGGCGATACTCACCGTTTTCGGCACACCGTCTTTATGACCCGAAAATACCTCTAGATTTCCTATTTGCCTGAAATTGGAAATCTAGAGGTAATTTTCGGGTCATAAAGAAGGTGTGCCGAAAACGGTGAAGTATTCGGTCGGCATATTTTAAGTAATATGGCCGCCCATAAGAACGATCTCCGCGATTTACTCCCTTGGGTTTCTAGAAACGCGTCAGTTTTTATCTGATTGGCCTGAAATTCTGTTTTAATATTCTGATATTTTATGGCTCACAAAAACGTGTATCGGATTAAAGTTTTTATCGGTCCATTTGATAAGCCTCACATATAAGACGCGACTTCACTTCTTGACGGTGTAAGAAGGCGCACTGATCATCGAAATTGCTATGAAAGCTCATGTTAAAATTCCAGATTTTACTTCGCCACAGATTTAAAGAATTTCAAATTAAGACGTTAAATTTTATAATATCTTGGTCACACTTACAAGAGATGTTAATGATGCCTCTAAAACTCAAAACAAAAATGGTTTCTTATAAATCCAGAATCTGATATAGTGCCTCATAGGTAAATCTTTAAATTTATTTCGGGAAGTGTCCTCAAGTCCTCAAGCCCTCCTGAAATTTCAAAGGAACCCTAAATATTTGGTTCATGTGTGTATTTAAGATTCGGCCGCGCCGAACTTAGTCTGTATAATACTTGTTTAATTTTGTTTATAAAGTCGTAACCATAAACGTTTTCGATGCATGAACGCTGGTTATTGTTATTGACAACGCATGGTGTCATTTTATCGTTGTCAGATTGAACAGGCGCAGCCTGTTCTCAAGTTTGACACCCAGCATGTGTTGATTCACTTTCATTGAACGAAATCGTGTGGAAATGAGGCACGCCGTGCATGATTTTTCTATGAGTGTAAAATTCTTACAAAACCTTGCACAATTATAAATATATTTTTGTTCGCTTCTTTAAGAAATGTCCGAACACATCAATTAAAGTCCAGCAGAATATTGGATACCCTTTCGTTCTTATCGTTCTTGATTTTTTTTCGTTCTTTTGGTTTTCTTGATTTTTTCCCGGCACTGAATGAATAGTTAGAAAAAATTTTGGGATCAATGATTACAATCACCTACATGTTGGCATTATATACTGATAGAAATCTCCCTGAAAAATTACCCATACACGAGGATCCGGCCAAACAAAAATAAAAATTTCCAATGGAAGATTACCTCAAAAAAGACGAAATATGAAAAAATTCTTCAAGGTCTATAGATGCCCAGCGTCAACCAAAAAGTAGTGAAAGTGAAGAATTTTATTGATACTTTTGACAATAAAGTAATTTTAAATTCTTTTTTATGATTTTTTTAAACTGCTTGTCTGGAACCGTTTGTCATCAAAATATTTTAAACAAATCGCAATTTTTGCTAGAAAGGATTTAACAATTTTTTTCGGCTAAATATTATAAATAATTTGTACGCGTTTTAATTAATTTCTTAAATATGTTTTTAACCTATTTGAAACAACACAAAAAAATAAAATTTCGATGCAATTAAAAAATTATAAAAAAGCGGGTTATAAAAATTTAACTACAAATTAACTTCCTGTGGCAGTTAAAATAAAAGAACATCTCTTGGAGGGCATTTTTGGAAGTTCCTTTTAAAGTTGTGGCTTGAGAAGAACTTCCAAATTTTTTTTGGGCTGTGATACGATACCGAGAAAAGTTTCACGCAACTTCGTATATTTCAATGGACTTATTAATGAAGTGTGATCTATATACAGATAGCTTTAATCAAGGCCACACTTGCCAAAAAATAAAAAAACCTACCTACATTTGAAAAAAAAATTGTACAAATTTAAAAAAAACTGCATTCTGAAATGTTTTTTGAACAAATCTTTTTTTGTGGTTATTTATAACAAAACAGGATTCTCGAAAGCAATGATTTATTTAGGCGGCATAAATATTCCTTGAATATAAATCGAGTGGAAGTTTTAAAAATATTTTTAGTTTTGCAGCGCAACAACGGAAATTGAAAGCCGCGAACTTCTACACCAAAAGGAGAACTTACCGCAGCAATGGACTTGATAGCATGACTAAAAAAGAAAAATTAACAATTTTTGAATAGATGTTGACTTAAATATTGACTTTTATAGAAAGTTAGACACAATTTTATTTAATAGAAAAATTTGTCAACGTTATCATTTCTATAGAAAATTCTTAATTTTCTGTAGTAAATTTTATCAAAATTTTATACTCCCTAGAGAAAAGTTTTGTCAAACTATAGTTCTATAGAAAATTTTATTTCTTTAAAATTGTTAATTATCTTATACAAAAATTTTCGCAAAAAAATTTATAATATCTTTGGAAATTTCGTTAAATTTTATATTCCTTAAGAAAATTTTTGTCAAAATTAATTTTTATAGAAAATTTTGTCAAAAAATTTTTTTTATCCAGTTGTTGTTTTGTGTTGGTAATCCACCTTCTGTCAAATTCTTAATGTCATTTAGTTTTTGTAATTAACGACAACCTCGAGGCTTAATTACAAAAAATAAAAGAATTAAGAAAAATTTATATCTATGAAAAGTTAGTCAACATTTTTATTTCTTGTTTGCGAGTTTATTTCGGCATAAGCCGGCTATCATGTAAAAACCTTTTTGCGAGGTGTTCAAAGTGTGTTTTTTGTTGGGTTTAAATAAAAACTGGCCTGAAATTTAATTCTGATAATTGGGTTGATAAGGCTTTGCTGCAAGTAGAGGATGCTGATGAGGAATGTGGTAATTTCGCGAAAGCGTGCGTCCATGCCATACCACTTGCCAGTCTATAGGCTTTGGCCCAAATAAATTTACAAACAATTCTTTTCGCTCTGTTTGGTTAAGCTACTCTTGTAGTTTAAGTGGAGTCAATGTATGGTTTTAAGCTGAAATAAAAAAACAAAACAACAAATGCTTTGGAATTTTTGTCAAACTTTTATTTGCTATAGCCAATTTGTTCAAAATTTTATTTCTATCAAAATTTCTATAGTTAAAATTTATTACTATAGAAAAGTTTGTTCAAAATTTTATTTCCTTTAAGACTATTTATTTCTTTACAAAATTTTTATATTTAATTTATTCTATCATGTTTAGTCAAAATTTTGTCAAAAAATTTGTCATTTTTTTAGAAATTTTTTCAACTTATGTTCTATAGCCAATTTCTGTCAAAATTTTTATTTACTATAGCAAAAATTGTCAAAATTTTATTTCTTTAGAAATTTATTTCTATAAGAGAAAAGTTTGTCAAAATGTATTATCTTTGAAAAATTTTTCAATTTGATTTTTATAGAAAATTTTGTCAAAATTTGATTCCTAAAAGAAAAACATGTTGTCAAATTTTATTCGCTAGAGAAACATTTGGTCCCAAAATTTTATTGCGCTACGCCCTGCAAAAAAAATCCTTCTGTAACAATATACGCCAAACACATTTTTTCTTCAAGCATAATATATTTCAAGGATTGGTAAACAATATTGTTTGGTATTGTTGAAACATATATATTGTTTCCAGTTGGAGGACGTGGTAGAAAAAAATGTTAATGAATTTTTTTTTGTGTGGATATATTGTTAAGGGCGCCAATTGGTTTAGCTTCCATATTTGAGTATGCAGCATACTCTCTAGGTCTTTCTATTTCTAAAGCACAATATATGTTACTAGGATATTTCTAAATTTAATAATATGTTTGCAACTAAAGCATATTATATATTTAATATGTTCTAACATAATTAACATATATGTCCAAATCATGTTTATGCTACTTTTATGAAAGCATTATATGCTTGCACTTAAAAAATAATTGTGTAACAAAATTTGAGTTCGCAAACATATAATAATTTTACACCCAAAGCATATGAAAAAAACAGTAATTTTTCGTCCCCCCGTGTAGAGAAATAATTTTGCTATAGCCAAATTTATTTTTATAGAAAAGTTTGTCAAAATTTTTCAAATTTTTATTTATTATAGGAAAATTGTATTTGTATATATTATAAAATTTGTGAAGTAACTCATACGAGAAGAGTGAATATTATGTAAAATTCTTACCAAAGCATCATAATTCGACCTATGTAGCGGCATTTTTTCGTAGAATTCTAACCACGTAGATCAAGGCTGCGCACAGAACTATATAAACACTTGGCACGCAAGCGACAACATGCGCCCATTCCCCTATGATTGGAAAATAATTTATTGCCGTATGGGAAATCCATATAAAGATGGCCCACTAAAGCCATTAAAATATTTTCAAAATATTTCTGACTATGGGGCTGCTTAAAGGTTTCCAATAAAAAGGTCAAACACCCATTGAAACTTTGGTTGGGGGCAAAGATTTCATAATAAATATTACTCGGCTATGTTCGCATATCTCCATCTCTATTTCATGCAAGATTCTACTCTCTTCATGTTAGCAATGTCCATTCCAAGTTATAATTATCACCTCTGGAATTGGGCTACCTTTAATCATTAACTTAATGAAATGAACACGGTAAATTATTTTCATAGTTTTCTGTTGAAGTTTTACAACATTTTCATCATTCTAGCGTTTTTTTTCAATAATTCCATACTTGTAAATAACAGTTCAAACAAAGTTCCAACTTTGAAGAGTAATTGAAAAAAAAATATTTTCCAACTAATTTAAACGAATTTTTTTAAATGACTAAATGGCAAGCATAAATTTCCACACAACCTCTTTTTTTCCTGCGGGTCCCATTATGTGACCCCTGTTTGGAGGATGTGAAGAAAGGTGCATGATTGCCCCCATAAAGGAAAACTTCATCATTAAAGCTAAAGTTCCTGTTTTTTGTAGCGCAATCACTAAAAGTTTTTCTTTATCCCGCACTTTTTATCACCTTGTGTCAATATCGTGCATCAATCATCTTTTTGCGCTGGCTGTGTCCAAAAGTTGTATTTGGTGTCCATTTACAGTTTCTGTTTTATTTTCTTAGCGTCTCCCAAGGAAAAATTTATTCATTTTCACGGCCAATAAATATATTTAGAGTTTTTGTTGTTGTTGTCTGAATTGGCAAATGAAAATGTCTATTATGTCTGCTCAGGCTCAGTGGCCACATCTAGAGGTAAAATTTATTTGTTTTATTCATTACATGATGGAGGCTGAAAAAAACTCTCATAAAGAACACTAAACATTTACAGATTTTAAGAAATATAATTATTGGCATGGAGAGAAAAATCTTATGTTATTGCTATATGTCTATTAGAAAAGAGAAAAAATATTGGAAATTTAGTTTGTCAAAAATAAGGTGTTTAACCCTTGGAAATACCAATGTCCACTAGCAGAGGACATTCCAGACAAAACGACACTTAACTCTAATTCCCGCAATTAGTTTCGATTTAATTTCTCGAATATTTATTTGAAAAGTAGATGGCTGTAGTCTAAGATAACGCTATAAATACTTTCGCATATTGGCTGGCACTACAATGTAATTTTATAACTTCTTTAACAAAGTCAACGAAAAATGCCCCGACTACAATTTTTATACCATCTTTCCTTATGTATTTCCTAGGTAAATGACATTAATATAAAGACTATAGGCTAATATTATAATCAGTTTTTTTTGTATTTTTTAATGACAACCCAACAAAAAAAATGGGAAACTTTCAGCATATTGGCTGGCACTAACAATGCAATTTTTATAAAACTTCTTTAACAATCCAAACGAAAAATACTCAATTTAATACCATCTTTCTATGTAGCTTTCTAGTAAATGGACATTTAATATAAGACTATAGCTAATATTATATCAGTTTTTTGTTTTGTATTTTTATGACACCCCAAACAAAAAAAATTGGAATCTTTTTCCCTCAAGGCAACAACTTTAAAGAACTTCTAAAAAAATGGCCTCCACCTAATATGTTTCTTGTATATTTAAAACTTCACAGGAAGTTCATTGAGTCATTTTTTTATAAGCTCGCTCTTTTGCAATATTTTAAATGATAATTAATTGTTTTGGTTTAAATATGTTAATACAGAATAAGAAATAATAAGAATGGTACAAAATTATTTAAATTTAGGCCCGCAAAAAAATGCTAAAGTCCCTTTCTAGAAAAATTGCGAATTTTTGAAAAATATATGATGAGCAAAACGTTTCCAGACAAGAGCGTTATAATAGGCATTAAAAATCATAAAAAAATTTAAATTAATTTATTTGTTAAAAACTATCACAAAATTTCTTAATTCACATTTTCAAATAACACTTGAATTCGCCTACATATCCTTTTAGAAAGTTATGGCAAATTCAGTGCAACGGTTGTTGAAAATTGTGGACATCCGTCTATGACAAAAGCCCATGGTTTGCGTCAAATGTGGCTCCATTCGGGATATCAAAAAGAAGCAATTTTCAATAGCTTTTTTGGGCGAGTTTTTTTTTTTCTGGGTAGCTTCAATAGATAATTCATAGGCCAAAATAGCGTAAATAGTAAAAATGTTCTTCTTTTTATTATGGGCTTATTGTCATTGACGGATGTCCACCATTTCAACAGCCGGCAAACCTCCGAAAAAAATCGCTTCTGTAAACATAATACCGCCAAACAGCATTTTTCTTCAGCATGTATATTTTTTAGCATTGGCGGCAAAAAAAAAAATATTGTTTGTAGTTTTTGCACATTATTATGTTTCAGCCTTAGGTATACACTGGTAGAAAAAAAAAAATTTAATGAAATTTTCTTTGTGTGGAATATATTTTAAGGCGCCAAAATTGGTTTACTTTCATTATTTTTACTTGCAGGTTACTCTCTAGGTCTCTCTTTCTAAACAGCATATATGTTTATAGGCCTATTTCCAAATTAATATATGTTTGCATGCTTCTAAAGCATAGTTATTATTTACAAACATTTTTGTCCCAAAACATAATATGTTTCTAACATATTAACATATATGTCGCCAAAACATGTTTATGCTAGTTTATGAACAATTTATATGCTTGCACTTAAAAAATATTGTGTTAAAAAAATAATTAGTGAGTTCGCAAGAACATATAATTTTTGTACCCTAACATATGAAAAACAGTGCTTTTTCGTCCCGTGCGTTAATACTGAATTTGAATCTGG
>PGFW01043993.1:0-11489 GCA_003123925.1 Haematobia irritans | reverse complement strand
CAAACTTTGAAGGAAATTTTTCTACAGAACATAAAATTTTGAACAAACCACTTCGTATAAAGTTAAAATCCAATTTAAATATATTTTTCCATCAATGACATACATTTTTCCCTTTGAGAGAAAAAAAACAACATGTATGTTATATGAACTAAAAATGTGACAAAATTTTTCGTTAAAAAATTTGAACTATTTTTTTGTATTAGAAGTTTAATATTTCACAAAATTTTGCTTATAGGAACGACTAAAATTTGTAAAAAAACAATTTTATTATATTTAATATCATCTGTGTTTCTAAAAATATCAGCACGGGGTACAATTTATACAACCAGACAGAAAAATCGTTTAGAGAAAATCATTCCTTCCTATAGAAAATAAAATTTTATTAAAAAATACATAAGAATTTTTAATTTTACTATAGATCTTTTGAGAAAGATTCCTATAAGAAAGAAATTTTTGAGAAACATTTTACTAATTCAGACTACAGATTAACAATTTTGAAAACAATTTTTTGTGAGTACGGAACAAAATTTAGGGATATTATTTTATAAAAATAAATTTTGTCAAATTTCCTATAGAATCAACAACTTTGACTAAAAAATTTTTTCTACAGAAATGAAATGGGGAACAAATTTTTTCTTACGAAGTTACAGAATTAATGAAACATCATTCCTTATATAGAAATATAAAGTTTGTGAACCCAATTCAAGTTGAGAATTTTGAACAAATTAGTTCGTTAGAAAATAGAAATTTTTCCATAAAATTTGCCTTATAGAAAGAAATAAATTATTGTCAAAATTTTCTATAAGTTCAAATTCATTTAAAAAATTAGCAAGGGTTAAAATTTATGACAGACACTCCAAAAAATATCGTTGCAAGAGGTAGAGAATCGAATTTAATATATGGCAACACTGAAATTAACTGGAAATAAACTTTTAAAATAAAATAATAAAACATTTCATTCGAAGAAAAAAGTTTTTTTTTTCATACTAAACACAAAAATTTTATCACAAACTTCAAACTAAGATTTTTTTAAAATTGGTAGATTTTTGTGTAAAATTTTCTTAAAATTTTGGTAGTTATTTTTTGCACGAATGACAACCGTGCTAAGGGACCCTAAACCGGACTTCTTTCGGAACATTTTTAAACTCATGATGTTTTCGTCCATTCATCAATGGTATTAAAAGTAAAACTTTGTAAGAAATACTTATTTATTATAAAAATTTAAATTGAATTCAATTGTACCCTTTTAATTGCAGTTTTTTCTAATATTCTATAAAACAAAACTTGAAAAATATTTTGGATATTTTTTTTTTGTCTGATGAGTTTCCTCCAAATAAAAAATTGTCAATACATTGGATATAAATCTCCAACCAGAGGCTTTGCTTCTAATAAGGAATGCCACTGGAATGAGAGCTTTTTTTTATTTGAACAGTACTTTTCTTTTACTTTGGTACTTTTATACAACGATTTATTATCCCTTCCCTACGAGCGACACAATTTTACATAATAATGAATACGAAAAAACATATACAAACTTACTACAATCCTGTATATACTCCCCTGGCATTATCAAAATAAAGGCAGTAATTTGAAATGAGAACCTACAACAGATTGCCAGTATAATAATCTTGGTTGCCTTGGCTGGACAATGACAAAGTAGAATAATTGTTAGACGATAATGACGTCCTAAAAACAAATCTTGGCAGACAAAAGCAATTCAAATGTCCCTTTCAAAGAGAATACACCTTGAAAAGAGAGTCCAACTAAAACGAGATTTATTTAGAGCAAAATACAGATCAGAAAAATAAGAAAGAAAAACTGCTAGGCATCATAAAAATGATACAAATTAAAATAAATGGTATTCCTCATTATACGTAAATCTCAAATATAATGTGAGCCCTGACTTAAGATGGGTAAAGAAAGACCACGAAGGCTTATTATCGCATAAAAGACCCATTTACAAGATATAATACTTTTTGGCTTCAATTACGAAAAATGATATTTGTCAAAATTTTATTTCTATAGAAAATTTTGTCAAAATTTTTATTTCTTTATGAAAAATTTTTGTTCAAAAATATTATTTGTAATCGAAAATTTTGTCAAAATTTTTTAGTTTCCCTAGAAAATTGTCAAAATTTTATTTCTAATAGAACATTTTTGTCATAAAATTTTATTTCTATCGAAAAATTTTGTCAAAAATTTTATTTCTACAGAAAATTTTTGTCAAAATTTATTTGCATAGAATTTTGTTCAAAATTGTTATTTCTAAATAGAAAATTTTGGCCAAAAAGTTTATTTGTATAGAAATATTTGTTTTGTATTCTATAAAATTTTAAATTTTCTTGTTAATAAATTGTGTCAAAATTTTATATTTATAGAAAATATGTGCTCAAAATTTTATTTTAAGAAAAATTTGCTCCATTATATTCTATAGAAAATTTTGTCAAAATTTTAATTACTATATTGAAATTGTGTAAATTTTATTTCTATCGACAATTTTGTCAAAATATTACTTTGTATCGAAAATTTGATCAAAATTTTATTTTTGCATAGAAATTTGTCAAATTTTATTTTCCATATGAACATTTGTCAAATTATTTTTTTTTTTATTTCATATAGAAACATTTTTGTCAAAAATTTTATTTCTACCGAAAATATTCCTTAAGAAAATTTTGGTCAAAAAAATTTTTATAATTTCAAATTTGCCAATTTATGCAAATTTTCAAAATTTTGCCAACATACTTATTACATAGAACTTTGTCCATTACTTCAAGAAAATTTTCTCAAATTTTATTTCTATAAAATTTTTGTCAACATTTATTTTCTATAGAAAAATTCCTCAAAAATTTTATTTCTTATAGACAAATTTATGTCGAACTTTTATATCTATAGAAACTGTTGTAAAATTTTATTTCTATAAAAATTTGTCAAATTTTAAAATTTTGTCAAAACTTTGATTTCTATAGAAAATTTCTTAAAATCTTCATTTCTATAGAAAATTTTTGTCAAAATTTTATTTCTAAAACATTTTTTTTGCAAATTTTATTTTAAGAAAATTTTTTCAAAATTTAATTTCTAATCGCAAAATTTGTCAAAATTTAAATTCTATAGTAAATTTTGTCAAAATTTTGCCAAATTTTATTACATAGAAAATTTGTCAAAATTGTATTTCTATAGAAAATTTTGTCAAAATTTTATTTCTATAGAAAATTTTGTCAAAATTTTATTTCCATAGAAAATTTGGTCAAAATTTTATTTCTATAGAAAATTTTCTCAAAATTTTATTTCTATAGAAAATTTTTGCAAAATTTTATTTCTATAGAAGTTTTGTCAACATTTTATTTCTATAGAAAATTTTTTTAACATTTTATTTCTATAGAAAATTTTGTCAACATTTTATTTCTATAGAAAATTTTGTAAAAATTTTATTTGTATAGAAACTTGTGTCAAAATTTTATTTCTATAGAAAATTTTGTCAAAATTTTATTTCTATAGAAAATTTTCTCAAAATTTTATTTCTATAGAAAGTTTTGTCAAAACTTTTATTTCTATAGAAAATTTTCTCAAAATTTCATTTCTATAGAAAATTTTGTCAAAATTGTATTTCTATAGAAAATTTTGTCAAAATTTTATTTCTATAGAAAATTTTGTCAAAATTCTATTTCTATAGAAAATTTTGTCAAATTTTATTTCTATAGAAAATTTTGTCAAAATTTTATTTCTATAGAAAATTTCTAAAAATTTTATTTCTATAGAAAATTTTGTCAAAACTTTTATTTCTATAGAACATTTTCTTAAAATTTCATTTCTATAGATAATTTTCTTAATATTTCATTTCCATAGAAAATTTTCTCAAAATGTTATTTCTATAGATTTTTTTTTTCAAAATTTTATTTTTATAGAAAATTTTGTCAAGTCATTTTTACTTCTATAAGAAAATTTTTAAAATTTGTCAAAACATTTTCTTTTCTATATAAACATTTTTAAATTATTTTATTTATACAAAATTTTGAAGAGCCCATCTATTGGAGAGGAATATTTTGCAAAATCTACCCAAGACCCAAAATTCGACTCAACTCTATCAAAAATTAAAAAAAAATTACCTATATTTGGTAGAAGTCTATCAACTGTGACAACCGTGAAAGGAAAACGTGCTCAAAATTATAGCATTGAATGCATTAGTTCGATTTAATGCTAAGGCGTCGTCCTCATCAGTTATTTTAAAGGGATTCGGGAAATTTGATGATATTTTCGTTATTTTTACTTTTTAGCAATTTTTACTTTTCGAGCAAGTGATTGCAAATATAATTTTTTGTGATTAAATGTCGCATATATCTTCACCGCGAGAATGTTCTTCTTCTACGTATTTTTAAATTAGAATTAATCTCCCACTTTACAGATAAATCAAAAATACTCATAATACCAAAAATTATACATGATTAAAATTTTGCCAAAAACTTTTGTTAAGCTTACCAACGTTGCACCACCTATTTCTAAGACAAATTTTCAAAATAAAAACTAAAAAACAGAATGACACAAAGGCAGCTAAACTTAATTTTAATGTACCTCATCTCATCAACACTATTCCTTTTTGGCCATACAAAAGCGTCAGCGTGAAAAGCAACGAAGTCAGTAAGCAGCACAAAAAAACCTAAAAATAATAATTCACACCACAAGACAAAGAATCAATCTTTCCTACTGGCCCTGCAAGCTAACAGAAACGGGTGAGTGTAGGTGAACATATAGACACCTTAGGAAAGGTCAAGAGGAGCTATAAATAATCTGTCAGCTGCTGGCCAAGTCACTATCACTCTGTCTGTTCGACACTATTGGTAAACACCATATACACACCAGTGTCATCATAATGCATACAGAGAACAAGCCGGGGAGGCATACACCGAGAGATGGGAAAGTGTTGCTAAAATACAACCTACAGGCAGCAGCAACTATAGAATATTTTACAAAAAAAAAGATGGAATTTTACTGCATCTACAGTATCTTTAAAATGGAAATATTTGGCTGAATTTAGTATATAAAGACATTTAGGGTGGTCATTCTTAATAATTTAGCTTATAGTTTCTTGCTGCAAGTAGAGGATGCTTGAGAAGGTATGTGGTAATTCCGAAACGTGCGTCCATCCCAACCATCATTGGCAGTCTATATGGGGTTGCCCAAATAAATTTGACAACCATTCGTTTTGCCTAACTATTAGTTAACTGACTCTTGTATTTAGTCAACATCATCGGTTTAAAGCGAGTTCAAAACAACAAAATAAAATTTTTATTTTCTAATAGAAAATGTTGTCGAAATTTTATTCTATAGAAAATTTTGTCAAAATGTTATTTTCTCTAGAAACATTTTCTCAAATGTTAATTCTTCTATAGAAAGTTTTAGTCACATTTTACTTTCTATAGAAAATTTTGGAGAACATTATTTTGCAAAAATCAAAGAATTCTACATCTCGCCATAGTAAAAAATCTGATCATTTTTGTAGATTTCTACTGTACTTGTAAATTTTGTGTGCACTTTCTAGAAATTCTAAAAAGGTAACTGCTGCATAAGAATCACCCTGTGAACAAAATGTGTTTTGACTAAAATGACATTGAGTTGGCTCAATTAATGGTTCATTGAAAACTTAGAAATTTCACTTAAAATTATTTTAAGTTTCATTAGAAAAATAAAAAATACTTTTTTTGTTCCCCAATATACCAATATAAATTTCTTTGTAAATGTTAATAAATTGTTTTGGTATACGTGCAAAAATTCTCTTAGCCAAAATGTACTTTTGCTCATGAATTCATTGTCCATTAAGGGTTGAAGCTAGAATATACCTGAAAAGAAAATAATCAATTTCATTTAAAATTGGAAATAGATTTGAAATTTTATAAAAAGCTTCATTATCTTTGAAGTAAAATTACAAATATAATTGATTACTAAAAACCAGAAGTTTAACAACCATACAAATATAATTATGCCAAAACACAGTAAATTATACAACAACCGGCCCCCGAAAGTATGCAACAATGTATAAATTATATACAAATTACAAACCACTAACACTATCTCACCATAATGGTCTTATACTATGGGTACCTGGTGACAAGAGCTTAATAAGTTTCTAAGCATTTTTTTAGCAACTTCTTTAATTAAACAATGCGCTCTAAATAACGTCGATTAAATATTAGGAATAAGTTTCTTTTTAATTAGTAAAGTTGTAAAAAGGATTTTTTTAATGATAACTAGGCTATAGACCGAGCGTTTCCAAATGGGGGGGTCAGCAATAAGTTTTGGTTGAGAGGTTTTCACCACTATCTGTGGTACAGGGTATTTAATAACGCCGAAAGAAGCAAAAGTCTGAGACCCACTTCGTTTCGAGTTATAATTACGAATCGTTCATTAGAATTAAAATTCTGAGTCGCTTAGGCGATGTCGTATTTCAGGCAAAAGTACAGGATCGCTAGTGTAAGTCCATCGTCTCCTAAATTTGGCAGGTAGGGTGGTTTTTTTGGGACAGAGACAATCGCCTATTGATTTTGGAAAGAAATGCGGTTCAGATTTAAGATAATAGGCTGCCATATATTATTTTTTGCAACGCGATCTGGTCATATTGGCGTGTAAATCAACCGACTTCCTCAATCCCGTAAACCGAATATTTTATCAGTCTCGAACAAACCTTTGCAAAATATCAGCCACAATAGGATTCAGAATTTAGATATAGCTCCCAATTATACAGCTTTCGCCCGATTTACAGCTCATTGCAACAGAAGCCCAATTTTTTTGCTCGATTTAGTTGAATATTTTGCACAGGGAGTAAGAGATACATTGAGCTCGCGTGCCAAAAATTTGGTTGAAATCGGTTCAGACTTTAAAATATAGGCTTCCATAATATAGGCTTCGCACGATTTACACTCACATGACCACAGAGGCAATTTTTTTGCTCCGATTTAGTTGACATTTTGCACAGTGGAGTTTTAATTACGCCATTGTAGCTATGCGGTGCCAAATTTGGTTGGAAATCGTTCAGTTTTGATATATGCTCCATATATAGCTTTCGCCGATTTACACTCATATGAAGCCACAGAGGCCTAATTTTTGCTCCGAATTTAGTTGAAAATTTTGCACCAGGGAGTAAAGAATTGCATTGTATTATTCGTTCAAACTTTGGTTGACATCGGTTTCAGATTTAGATTTAGCTCCCATATATATGTTTTTCTGAATTCGACCAACATTTCCTTGTAAAATCGCCACTGACTCTAATTTTCCTAAACTTCTAATACATATATATCGAGCGATAAATCATAAAAAATCTTTTGCGAAGTTTCCTTAAAATTGCTTCAGATTTAAATATTTGGCATTAGCCAACTCAGTGCATTAGCCAACTTAAATTTGAAGTCTATAGATTCTTTTATGAAGTCTAATCAGAATTCTGTTCCAGATCGAGTGGATTTAATGTAGTATATTTGGGAACCGTTATATACTAGCCCAACACATTTTGACGGATGTGATAGGTATCCGGAAAATTAGATTCTACAAAGTGGGTGCAGGGTATAATATAGTCGGCCAACCGCCCAGACTTAGACTGTTCCTTAACTTGTTTACTTAGAAAATTGTGTCAAAATTTTATTTTCTACTAGAAAATTTTGCGCCAAAATTTTATTGTAAAGATTTTTTTATTAGAAACAATTTGGTCAAAATTTGTATTCTAGTAGAAAATTTTGCCAACATTTTATAGTAATAAGTTTTTTTTATTAGAAAAATTGGTCAAAATTTTATTCTATTAAAAAATTTTGTCAAAATTTTATTTTCTATAGAAATTTAGGTCATAATTTTATTTGCTATATGAAAATTTTTGTTCAAATATTTTATTTCTATAGAATATTTAGTCAAATTTTGTTTGCTCCTACATTTTTTTTTTCATTGTATTTTCTAATTGATAATTTTTTCAAAACTTTTTATTTCTAATAAAAAAATTTTGCCAATTTTAATTTCAAATTTATTCTGATATATTTTGGTCAAAATTGATTTCTATATAAAAATTTGGCCAAAATTTTATTTCTAAGAAATTTTAGTCATAAATTTTGTTTTTGTAGAAAAGTTTTGCAAAAGTTTATTTTATATAATGTTAGCTTTATTAAACCACAGGGAAAGAAAAGAATAGAAGTTACATTTGCAATTCGTATAATTTGTTGTAGGTTCTCAGCATTATTTGTTATTATTCGTTTGCACACGGATAAATTTCTTGCCTAAAATATCAAACCCGTACAAACTTTTGTATTCACGACATTTAAAAATTTTGAAACAACCATTTTCGTCACTTTTTAAGACATAAATCAAAATATCTGTTTGTCTTCTGTTGAAACTGTTTTGAAGGCGTACGTTGTATTCAGTATAGTAAATTCTATCTAATGAAAAAAAAAAACAATAGCCAAATTTAACCAACATAATTAATAAAACTCTTTTATATTATATTTCATTCACATTGTTACTGTTTAATTAATTTAATTTAATTATTGTAATAAATATCTCTAGCTTTTGAATTTTAGTATTTTATTTCTGTTGGGCAAATAAAGTTCAGTTTTTAGGTTGGGCGGGGCGCACGAAATTAATCTTTTTTGGGGGGCGAATCAAATTAGGTTGAGGAAGCTCTGATAATAGACTAATTATTAATAACACCAAGTACATAGACTTTTTTGGTTTTAAGTTATTTACATTACCGACAAAGAGAAAAACATTTCGTTGTCCGTGGTTTTTTGTAGATTGACTTTTACAATTCAAAGGAAATCTGAGACTGGTAGACGAACTTCTAACGAAAAGAGACGTATTTAGCACATTCAAAGGTATGTGAAACAGAGGTAGTGCCCTCAAGGAGAGTTCTATCCGACTTGCTTCTCTAAATTAATGGCTATAACAAGCTATCGGTTTCTTAGAAAAAGAACGGAAAAAATAACGATGGCAAAAAATTCACTAATATAAGTTGATATTAGAATTTAGGAGAAATGTTGCCGCACTTCATCAGTAGACAAGTTTAGGATTATGAGTCTTGTGTATTCCAGGCGGAATTCAGTAAGACAGCAGCAATTTCTCTAAATGTAATGTTGCATATCTTTGTCTGCAGTTGGTTCTCAACAATAATGCTAGTTTTTCCAAATCAGTGATTTACACTCTGAGCGAAAGCCTTTTCGCCCAGAATTTTGAAACACTAATTCCCAGAGTGAGGCAAAGACCAAGGACTTAAAATTATAATAGATTTTCTATACCTATCTCCACACTTGATCTTAAGTGGCGAAAAAGATTACCAATACGCAATCGCAGTTTTTCTGGGTTTGAAATACTTTTTTTTTTTCTATACAAAAATTTTATTTCACATAAAAATTTTCTACAATAATCTTTATTTCCATAGAAAATTTTGTCAATAATTATTTATATAGAAATTTGTCAAATTTTTATTTCTAAAGAAAATTTGTTCTAAATTTATTATCTATACAAAAAATTTTGTCAAAATTGATTTCTTAGAAAATTTTCCTCAAAATTTATTTCTTATAGAAAATTTGTTATAAATTCTAATTTTTTATAGACATTTTTCCTATAATTTTTTTTCTATAGAAGAATTTTGTCAAAATTTTATTTCTATACGTAAATTTTTGTAAAAATTTCTTAGCAGAATATTCTATAGAAAATTTTTGCCAACATTTTATTTTCATAGACATTTTCTTAAAAATTTTATTTCTATAGAAACATTTTGTTACGAATTTTATCTCTACATAGAAAAATTTTGTCAAAATTTTTAATTCTATATGAAAAGTGTTGTCAAAAATTTTATTGCTATATCTGCAATTTTGTCCAAAATGTATTTCTATAGTAATCTTTGTCAAAATTTTATTTGCATATAGAAAAATTTGGTAATACTTATTTCTATAGAAAGTTTTTCAAAAATTTTATTTCTTATAGAAAATTTTTGCAAAATGTTTATTACCTATAGAAATCAAAATTTTATTTCTACAGAAAATTTGGAAATTATGCCAAAATTTTCTATAGAAATTAAATTTGACACAATTTTTTCTATAGAAATAAAATTTTAAAGAGAATGTTTTTATGAATTAAAATTTTGACAAAATTTTCTAAGAAATAGTAATTTTTGAAAGAAATTTTTATAGAAATAATTTTTATTTCTATAGAAATTTTGTCAAATTTTATTTACTATTAAAAATTTTGGCATAATGTTCCTATAAAAAATATAATACTAGAAATAAACCTTTGTTGTCAACATTGGTATTTCCATATACAATTTTCTTAAAATTTTAATTTATATAGAAAATTCTTCAAAATTTATTTCATAGAAAATTTCTTAAAATTTTATTTCTATACGAAAAATTTGTCAAAATTTTTATTTATATATCAAACTTTCTCAAAATTGTATTTCTATAGAAAATTTGTCAAATATCTTAGTTGTATAGAAAATTTGTAAAATTTAATTTTATAGTTTGCTAAAAATTTTATGTCTATAGAAAATTTTTGTCAAAATTTTTAATTTCTATAGAAGGATTTTGTTCCAAATTTATTTTTAGAAAAGTTTTGACAAAATTTTATTTCTAAAGAAAATAGTGTCCCTAGAACATTTTATTTCTATAAAAAAATGTTTTCAAAACTTTATTTTCTATAGAAAATGTTTTTGTCAAAATTTTATTTCTATTTTATTTTATAGAAAATTTTTGTAAAAATTTAATTTCTAATGAAAATTTGTCAAATTTGTATTTCAGAAATTTTTCCATAATTTTGTTTCTATTAGAAAATTTTGTCAAAATTTTAAATTGTCTGCATAGAAAATGGTCAATTTTCATTTCTATTTAATTGTCTATGAAAATTTTGTAAAATTTAATTTTCTATAGAAAAGTTTGTCAAAATTTATTTCTTATAGAGAAATTTTTCCATAATTTTTATTTCTATAGTGAAAATTTTTGTCCAAATTTTTATTTCGCTATAGAAAATGTTGTCAAATTTTATTTCTATTTAATTTCTATATGAAAATTTTGTAAAATTTAATTTTATAGAAAGCATTTTGTCAAAATTTTATTTCATAGAAATTTTTCCATAATTTTATTTTCTATAGAAAATTTTGTCAAAATTTTATTTCTATAGAAAGTTTTATTTCTATAGAAAATTTTGTCAAAATTTGTTGTCAAAATTTTATTTATATAGAAAATTTTGTCAAAATTTAATTTCAAGAAAATTTTGTCAACATTTTGTTAACTTTGATTTTCTATAATAGACTTTTCCATAATTCTTATTTATGATAGAAAATTTTGTCAAAATTTTATTTCTATGAAAATTTCTCAAAAAATTGTATTTTCTCAAATAGAAATTGTGTGCCAGCTATCCTTTAGATTGACGAAACCCTAAAGTTGTTTGTTGTCTTTAAAACATGCCATTATAAATGATGATATTGTTAATTCGCGTTCGTTGGTTTTTAATGTCCACGTTAAATGCACGGA
>PGFW01043988.1:16894-28778 GCA_003123925.1 Haematobia irritans | reverse complement strand
AAATAAAAAAATGGGTTGCTTATGGAATGAAAATCTCATTATATTCCCTTCATACTCAGCTGGAGCATATAAAAACAATCTAGGGCACATGAAAATTACATTCTGGAATTGTATGGAAATTGTGGCCCCTTCTAATGCATTCTAAAATTAAAGCAATCTCCATAGAGATTCTATGGAATTTGTATTAAAATTTTAAATAAAATCATTCCCCTCATAAATATTTCAATATGCTTAACGATCTAGGGATATTGTCAGGAAAATCAGTTCCATTAAGAAAAGTAGCTGTGATTACATTTACATTACATCTCTGACATTCATGGAAGGAAAAAGTATGCAAATAAATTCAATAAGGAGAGTTGAATGACTGACTGACTAACTCATTGGTATGAATGAAAGCTTAAAATCTCTAAGGACATTCTTACCTGAACAGGTGAAGCAGCCATCCATTGCTGAAACAAATCCGATGTAACCGATGGTCTCTTCGGTGGGGGTTTACGCCCCTCAATGAATTCATGCAGGCGTGCTAATGCTTCAGGTGGGGCTCGTTCCATTAGCCATTTCTCAAAGGCTTCAGGTTTTTCTTCAAACAAACGAGCCACCTCATCGACATCCTGTGACGTGACTTCACGTTGCATTTGCCTTGACAAAGGATTCTGTTTGTGGGGTGATGCAGGATTTAAGTTTGGATTACTACCACCAGTACTACTACTACTATTGATGCTAATGTTACTGGCACAGCAACTCTGGTTAATTGTGCCTGTTGATGACGTGGCCGTGACAATTGTTTCCGGTGCTATGGAGTCTTTGTCCATTTTCGACGATGAGGAGGTTGATGTGGCGGGTGGTGGTCCAATGACTTGATTAGGCCGCTGAATCGGTTAGCGGTAGACATTTGATTTGACACTTTACTCGACGATACAGGGCGAGGGGGCGTGATTGAATGTGGGCGGGGGTGAGGTGTAATCGGGTTGATTGATTACCAACATGGACATGAGTGGTGGTGATGTTGGGAGAGAATCTGGGGAGTAAGGTGTGGTATATTTCCTTGCGGCTTGTTTTTAATCTTGCTCCACTCTTATTCGGTCGTGCGGTGTGTTCGGTGCAGATTAATGTGAGTGTGTGTGAAGGATGGATATTGCCTATATCCTGCATATTATACAGTTGAGATAATGAAAGTTTATGTGATATTTTATTCCATAATTATAATTATCTATATTTTTATTAAATTGTTTTTGATTTATATGATACATTATTAACGATTTCTCATGCTATGATCCTGAAATTAAATTTGGCATGAAGATTCTTGGTTTTGTCTGGCAAGCAGGTCAGTTTCAAGACCTATATCATCTCAGATTTTACTATTAGCACCACACTAATATCCTATCCGTTCAAAACCTTGTTGTCGTTTGGAGTCATATAGGCACGCAAGTTGTGTGAGTGTTCCTATTTTCCTCAAATTCAAAATCTGAGAGGTGACTTATGAGTACTTCAAAAACAGCCTATGTCCCTGAACTACAGTCATGTTTTAGTTTTGTCTTTCCACATAGGTACCGCTCTCCGCCGAATTGACTTTTTTGTATGCATCTAAGACAGGACATAATTTTGATCCCGATTTTACATTAAGTATCAAATAATGGGAGCTATTCTAGGAGTGTGAGGTGTTCCATAAATTCAATAGCATACCGTCCTTATGCAATGATAATAACCCTCTGCCAATTTCAACAATATGTTTGCAACATATGCACTAACTTATAATACCCTGTTCCACATAAAAGGTGTGACGCATGGGATAAAAATAAAGAGCCGAAATTGGAAAAACACATTCTTTGGTTAGTTTTTTAAATTTCTTCATCCAAGATGAACTTCAAGCAACAACTTTCTAAATGGAGTACTCCTTCCTACGACAAGCCCATGTATATAATTCATTACAATGATCCAAGTTTCTGTATAACTTCCTGATCACAAAATTTTGGATCCAAATCTTATTGTTGTGAAATCTCGTTTTTTCCTAAGTATTGTAAAAAAAGGGGGAAAGCTTACTACAATGGATTCTGATAGTATATTCTAACCAACGAAAATTAAATTTAAAGATATTCAATGTTTATCGAAAGAATTTTTAAAAATTTTATTTCTATATCACAATTTGACAAATTTAACCTCCTTTAGAATATCTTTGTCAAAATTAGACACTTTTCTGGAAAATTCTGTCAAATTTAACTTCTAAAAAAATGTTCTCAAATTTTAATTTCATAGAAAATTTGTCAAAATTTTTATTGTCTATATAATAATATTGTCAAAATTTTTTTCTAAAGAAATTTTTCTATAATTGCTATTTGAATTTCCTCAATATTTTTTTGAAAATTTTCTCAAAATTTTTATTTTTATAGAAAATAATGTAAAAATTTTATTTATATAAACTTTTTGCTTCAAAAATAATTTCTAATAGAAATTATTGTTAAAAAATAATTTTTACTGAATACATTATCTGTGAAATTCTATATTTATATAGAAAATTTTCTCAACCATATTATTTCTATAGAAAAGTTTTTGTCGAAAATTTATTTCCTATAGAAATATTGGGTCCAAATTTTTATATTGTCTATATAAGATTTTTGCAATAATTTTTATATCCCTCAACTCCATAGAATGGGGCGTATATTAACTTTGTCTTCTTTTGTACACATCGAAATATTGTCTCTAAGACCCATCAGTAATAATATTATATTTCTGGTTCGTCGTGAAATCTAGAGTCGATTGGCAGTCCGTACCGTCCGTCTGTTTTGAATACCTAAATTCCGAACGAACGAGCTATCGATTTGATAATTGGCTTCAAGTAGCTGTTTATTTGATGTATGTCTGAGTGGTATTGCAAAATGGGCCTAATCGGTCCTGTTCGCTACTAAGCCACCTATATAACGGATCCCCACAAATTGGCGTGCTGGATTGCTGTAAGAGAAGACAAATTTATGACCGATTCTGATGAATTTGGTGACATGGTTTAGGATGTGGTCTCTAACACCATGCAGAATTGATCCATATTCGGTTCATAATTACATATAGCCCCCATATAAACCGATCCCCCGATTTGGCTTGCGAAGCATCTAAGAGAACCAAATGTCATCCGATCCGGCTGAAATTTGGTACATGGTGTTAGTGTATGGTCTCTAAAAACCATGCAAAAATTGGTCCATATCGGTCCATAATTACATATAGCCCCCATATAAACCGATCCCCCGATTTGGCTTGAGAAGCCTCTAGGAGAACCAAATCTCATCCGATCCGGCTGATATTTGGTACATGGTGTTAGTATATGGTCTCTAACAACCATGTCAAAAGTGGTCTATATCGGTGCATAATTATATATAGCCCCCATATAAACCGATCCCAGATTTGACCTCCGGAGCCTCTTAGAGGAGCAAAAGTCATCCGATCCGATTGAAATTTGGTACGTGGTGTTAGTATATTGTCTCTAACAACCATGCCAAAATTGGTCCATATCGGTCCATAATTATATATATACCCCATATAAGCCGGTCCCCAGATTTGACCTCCGGAGCCTCTTAGAGGAGCAAAATTCATCCGATCCGGTTGAAATTTGGTACGTGGTGTTAGTATATGGTCTCTTACAAACATGCAGAATTGTCCATATCGTCCATAATTATATATACCCCCATATAAACGTTCCCAATTTGATCTCTGGAGCCTCTTGGAGGAGCAAAATTCATCGCGATCCGGTTGAAATTTTGCAACGTGGTTTAGTTATAAGGCCGCTGTATATGCATGCCATAATTGTCCTATCGGTCTATAGAATCATATATAGCCGATCCTCAATCACACAAAAAATTGGTCCATATCGGTTCATTAATCATGGTTGCCACTCGAGCCAAAAATAATCTACCAAAATTTATTTTTATAGAAAACATTGTCAACATGTTATTTTCTATAAAATTTGTCAAAATTTTATTTCTATAGAAATTTTTTCGAAATTATATTTCTAGAAAATTTTTCCAAAATTTACTTCTATTAGATTAATTTTTTCAAATTTTACTTCTATAGAGAAATGTGTCAAAACTTTATTTTTTTTCAAAATTTTATTTCTATAGAAACTTAAACTTAATTATATACGTGTGTAATCGCCTTTTTTAGTTAATATATACCACGTATGGACTATGTCGTATATATACGTGTTAGATTTTAAGATACCTTGCCATCGGCAAGTGTTACCTCAATAATTCGATTGTGGATGACAGTCTCAGTATGAAGCTTTCTACGCAATCCATGTGGAGGGTAATAAGCTTCGTCTTGGCCAAACTTACGGGGGCGATTATAATGTTTTTACTTACAATGTGCTCCGCGCCCGAGAATCAGCCTATTTAAATTTTAAGTCTAGAGGTTTTGTAGATGTCTAAAATATTTTGTCCAAATCGGTTCAGATTTAAATATATAGATATGGGAACATATCGTTTATATATTACACCCAACAAATAAAAATACATATATTATTAGAAAATATTTCTTCTAACTCTGGATAATTTATTCACAATCAGACTCTTTTGATATATAATCCAATTTTTTAACTGATGTAAGAGAGTTCAATGAAATGCATTTAAATATTTCCAAATAGTGCCAAATTGTAGCTTAGATCTTAGCAATTTTAATTTCTAAAAGATGTTGTGGTATCGTGGAAAATTTTTAAAAATTCCCCTTTTCCCGAGAATAGAAAAAGTAAAAAAAGAACCAAATTACCAGTAAGTAAACTCCCACTTAGAGCTTATAACAATGGCGCAAAGATTTCCTTACAATAGTTTTCGAACAAAACAAGTAGATTTACTTTGTCTAAGATGGTAATCGAAAATGCAGTCATGACAACGACTAAATAAGTCCATTACTTGCAACCAACAACAAACAAGTGTAAAGAGAATCAAAATACAAAAGTTACTTTACTACGCTAGAAAATCCATCATGGAACCTATTTGGATGTACACCCACAACCAAGAACAATTTACCGAACACAGAGTGGAAGAAGTCATGGTGTACAGGCTATCAATACCCCAATACCGCCATACAATTACTAACTACCATTACCAATACCATCATGATTTCGTCTATATAAGCTATATTTATTTAAGTTTTTTTCTTTCAGGATATTTTGGTAAACAACACGCGATGTTTTTATGAAATATTTACGTG
Source organism: Haematobia irritans (assembly GCA_003123925.1). Classification (NCBI taxonomy): domain Eukaryota; kingdom Metazoa; phylum Arthropoda; class Insecta; order Diptera; family Muscidae; genus Haematobia; species Haematobia irritans. The sequence continues at coordinate 23,588 of PGFW01043988.1, read as the reverse complement.
TACATAGTAGGTTTAGCCAAAGTTCTCTTAAATTCATATATCGTAATTTTTCCAACCATGTTCTTATTTACTTATGAAGTCAATATCCGTTAGAATGGAAAAACAGCAAATTCAAATTTTGTTTCATAGATATAATGACTACACGAAAGGATTTATGATTAGTTGGAAAAAGCACTTTAAATAAACATTTTAAAGTTGTTTTTTTTTTTTATTTCTTTAATTTCCGGACGATAGTGGTCATCTACTTAATGATCACGAACTTGAAAATGCCATGGATTGCGTGTATAAGTGTACACTCATGTCGTATATAATAAAATTTTCCGAAAACGTATGAATTCTCACAATAACTAAAGTGTGGCTGATATGTATTACAGCCAAATTCAGATTGTTATCATATCTAAACCACTCGTCTGTTTTCATGTTAGTATGATACCAATGCAGTCTGGTTCTTCGTCCAAATTAAATAATTATATACAATTTTAAAATTTTGTTTCTATCGAACATTTTCTCAAAATTGTATATCTATAGAAAACTTTAACAAAATTTCAAAGTCAAAATTGTATTTCTTTAGATTTTTTTTTCAAAATTTCTACAGAAAATTGTCTCAATATTTCTGTAGCAATTTTGTCCAACTTTTATTTCTTTACATTTCTATGGAAAAAAAAAATGTTGACAAAATTTTTCTACAGAAAATAAAAGTTTGAGAAAATGTCTATATAAGTAAAATTTTGACAAAATTTTCCTATACGAAATAAAATTTCGACAAAAATTTTTCTATAGAAATAAAATTTGAAAGAAAAATTTCTACTATAGAAATAAATTTTGTACAATTTTCTATAGAAAGTAAAATTTTGAAAAATATTTCTATAGAATGTAAAATTTTTGGCAAAAAACTTTTTTTAGTAGGCAATAACATTTTGACAAAAATTTTCTATATATCAAAAAAAAAAATTGAACGAAATTTCTATAGAAGTAAAATTTTGACAAAATTATCTATAGATAGTAAATTTTGGCAAATATTTTAAATAGAATAAAATGGTGCCAAAATTTTCTAATATATAATTAAATTTTGAGAATAACTTTCTAATGCAAGTAATAATTAAAAAAAACGAAATAAATTTTGAAAAAAATCTGTAGAAATAAAAATTCGACCAAATTTTTCTATCGAAATAAAATTTTGAAAAAAATTTTCTAATATGAATAAAAATTTTGACAAAATTTTCTATAGCAAGTAAAATTTTGAAAAAATTTTCTATAAGAAGTAAAATTTTGGAAAAAAATTTTCCTAATAAGAAGTTAAATTTTGGCAAAAACTTTTTTATGGCAATAAAATTTTGCAAAAATTTTCTAATAGAAATAAAAATTTTTGACAAAATTTTCTAAAATAGGAAGTAATTTTGACAAATATTTCTATAGAAGTTAAAACTTTGGCAAAAATTTTATAAGATATAAAAATGGTCCAACATTTTCTATATAAAATAAAATTTTGAGAAAGACTTTGCTAATGCAAGTAAATTAAAACAGAAATAAATTTGAAAAAATCATGTAGAAAAAATTTTTGAACAAAATTTTTCTAATGTAAAATTGAAATTTTGTCCAATGTTTTCTATAGAAATAAAGTTTTGAAATAAAAATTTTGACAAATTTTCTATATAAATAAAAATTTTGAGGAAAGAATTTCCGCTAGAAATGAAAAAATTAAAAAAAAAATTTCTATAGAATAACTTTGAAAAAAATCCAAAAAATAAAATTTTGGAAAAAAATCTAAAGAAATAAAAATTTTGAAAATAAAATTTTCTATAGAAAACAAATTTTGTCAAATTCTATATAAGAAATAAAATTTCGAACGAAAATTTTCTATAAGAAATAAACATTATGAAAAAATTTTCGTATAGAAAATAAGTATTTTGACAAATGTTTCTATAGAAGTAAAATTTTGAAAATTTTCTATAACAGTAAAAATTTTGCAAAACTTTTATAGGCAATAAAATTTTGACAAAGTTTCTACAGAAGTAAATTTCTGTGACAAAAATTGTCTAACAGAGGAAGTAAAATTTTGATACAAAAATTTCTACAGAATAAAAATTATTGGAACAAATTTTTCTATAGAAGAGTAGAAATTTTTTGGCAAAATTTACTAATATAAATAAAATTTATAACAAAAATTTCTATGAAATAAAATTTTGACAAAATTTTTCTATTGGAAATAAAATTTTGACAAATTTTTCTATAGAAGTAAAATTTTGACTAAAATTTTCTATAAGAAGTAAAATTTTATGAAAATTTACTGATAGAAAGTAAAATTTTTTTTATAGCAATAAAATTTTGAAGCAAAATTTTCTATAAAAACACATTTTGAAAAAAATTTTCTATAGAAGTAAAATTTTGACAAAAATTTTCTATAGAAAGTAAATTGTGACAAAACGTTTTCGATAGAGTAAAATTTTGGAAATTTTTATATGAAAAAATCGGTACAAAATTTTTTATAATAAATGAATATTGTGAAAACAAAATTTTTCTATGAAATAAAAATTTTGAAAAATTTTATTATGAAAATAAAACAAAATTTTTCTATAGAAATAAAATTTCGACAAAAAGGGGGGGGGGGGAGGGGGGGGGGGGGTGGGGGGGGGGGTTGTCTATAGAATAAAAAATGGTACAAAAAATTTTCGATATAATAATAAAATGTTGTGAGAAAATTTTCGACAGATAATTAAAATTTTGTCAGACAAAATTCTTGTAGAAATATAAAATTTTGACAAAATTTTCTATAGAAATAAAATGTTGAACAAAATTTTTATATAGAAAAAATTTTGACAAAATTTTCTATAAAAATATAGTTTGAACAAAATTTTCTATAGAAATAAAGTTTTGTGAAAATAAAACCTGTAGAAATTTTGAGACAATGTTTTCTATAGAAATAAAATTTTGACAAATTTATCTAATATTTTAAATATAAAATTTTGAAGAAGATTTCCCAAAGAAATGAAAATATAAGAAAAATTTTCTATAGTAAATACGTGATAATTTTCCATATAGAAGATGTTTAATATCTATGATATGATAAAAATTTCCTTAATATGCAATAAATTATTGACCGAAAGAAAATCTAAAGAAATAATTAACTTTTACAAAAATTCTTGTAATAGATACATATATAGTTTCTTTTATCTGATAGAATGGAATACACATGATTTAAGAACAAAATTTTTCTAATAGCTGTAAATAGTTTTGGAAAAAAATTTAGCTATAAAATAAAACTTTTTCCAAATTACTGCTTTAAAAAAAAGAAACTTTTTTTTACAAATTTCGAATAAGAAGGATAAAATTTATGCATCAAATTTTCTATAGAAATAAAATTTTTAACAAAAATTTTATAAAGAAATACAAATTTTGATAAAAAAATTGTTTATAGAAATAAACATGTTGGCAAATTTTTTTAAGGAAGTAAACAGCATTGCCAAAATTTTTATAGAAATAAATTTCCATATCGTTTTGTATTGTTGGTTGACTATAACTACAAGTGATAAGCTTAACCAAGCAGATGGAAAATGAATGTTTGTCAATTTATCTTGGGCAAAAGCCTATAGACTGGCAAGATAGGTTGGATGGACGCAAGCGTTTCGTGAAATTACCACATTTTCGCTTCCAAATCAGCAATCCTTACTTGCCAGCAGAAAACTATCAACCAATTATCAGGAATAAATTAGACAGTTTCATTAAACCCAACAATGAACGCACACTTTGCAACCGCTCCGAAAAAAAGTTCTTGTTATGAATAAGCTCCGGCTTATGAGCGAAATAAATTCCGAACAAACATGATTCCTTAATCAAAAAATCTTCCTCGATTAATAAGTTGTAAACATAGATATAATGCATTGTGGACGTTAAATTTGCCTGTTTCGATATCAGGCTAACATGAGATATATAATCCAAAAAATATTGAAAAATCCTAAAGAAATAATTTTGGAAAAAATCTAAAATGAAATAAAAATTTTGAAAATCTAAAAAAATTTATAGTCTACAGAACACCAAAATTTTGTCAAAATTTTTTAGTAGAAAAAAAATTCTCGACAAAATTTCTATAGAAATAAAATAATATGAAAAACATCTTCTATAAAATAAAGATCTTTGACAAAATTGTCTTATAGAATGTAAAATCTTGAAAAATTTTCTAGTTAGAAATAAAATTTTTTGGCAACAAATTTTTTAATAGCAATGAAAAGTTTGACAAATTTTCTACAAAAGTAAAATTTCTGACTAAAAATTGTTCTAGAGAGAAAATTTTGCACAAATTTTATTCTATAAAGAAAAATTTATTTCTTGGAAAAATTTTTCATAGAATACTCTATGGAAAATTTTGTGGTGCGCAATTTTTCATAAAATAAATTTTTACAAAATATTATCTATATGAAAATTTTTCCAAAATTTTACTTCTATCAGAATTTTTTTAATTTATCCCAGAAAACATTCTCTAAATTTTTCTCAAAATTGTGTTTTATAGAAAATTTTGTGCAAAATATTTATTGACTATAAAAAGTTTTGCCAAATTTTACGTTCTATAGAAAATTTTTAAAAATTTTACCTCCTATAAGAAATTTGTCAAAATTTTATTCCTAGAAAAATTTTGTCAAAATTATATTTCATAAAATTTTTGTTAAAAATTATTTATTATAGAAAATGGCCCCACCATTTATTTCTTAGAAAATTTTGCCAAAAGTTTACTTCTATAGAAAAATTTGTCAAAATTTTAGCAATCTGTAGACCAATTTGTGTCAAAAAATTTTACATTTGTAGAAAATTTTGTCAAAACTTTTAATTGCATAAAAGTTATTGCCAAAATTTTTATTTCATATAAGCAAATTTTTTCAAGATTTTACTTCTATAGGCAAATTTTTCAAGTATTTTAAGCTTTATAGAAAATGTTTTCATAATTTTAATTTCTATAGAAAATTTTGTCGAAATTTATATTTTACAAAAAAATTTTTGACAAGAACATTTTGTTCTGTAGAGAATAATTTTATCAAAATTTTATTTCAGTAGATTTTTTTTTCAAAATTTATTTTTTTAGATTTTTCAAATTATTCTAAGGAAATTTTATTACTATTTCATGTTAGCCCTGATATCGAAACAGCAATAACGTCCATATACATGCATTATATCTAATTTTACATATTAATAATCGATGGACAGATTTTGATTAAGGAATATGTTTGTTCACTGAAATTTAAATTTGCGCATAACGGCTAATCAATGCAAAACCTTTTTCGACGGGTTCAAAGTGTGGTTCATTGTTTTGGCTTAATTGAAACTGTTCTAAATTTATTCCTGATCATTGGTTTATTAGTTTTCCTGTCAAGTAGAGGATGCTGTTGAAGGAAAGTGGTAATTCGCGAAAAACGCGCGTCGCATCCAACCATCTTGCAGTCTATAAGGGCCTTGCCCAAGAATAAATTTGACAACCATTCTCTTATCCTCTGTTGCGTTAAGCTTACCACTTGTAGTTAGCTCAACCAACTAATAACAAAACGAATGGAAATTTATTTCTATAAAAATTTTGGCAATGTTTTACTCCTAAAAAATTTGCCAAGCATTTTTATTTTCTAATAACAATTTTTATCAAAAATGTTATTTCTCTTTATAAAAATTTTGTTAAAATTATTTTCTTTTTTTTTTAATAGAAAAATTGTGCCAAATTTATTTCTATCGAAAATTTTGTAAAAAAATTTTTTGTAAAGAAATTTTGGAAAATTTTTATTTATATAGTATTTTCTCAAACTTTTACAGCTTATAAAGAAAATTTATTCAAAATTTTTATTTCTATAGAAAAATTTATTTCTATACAGAATTTTGTCAAGTTTTATTTCTTTAGAAATTTTTTTTTACGAAATTATATTTCTATATAGTAATTTTTTCAAATCCATTTCTATAGAAAATTTATTTCTAATAGAAAAATTTCTTAATTTTTCAATTTCTTGGAAAATATCTTTCTCAAAATTTTTATTTATATAGAAAAATTTGTCAAAAATTTTATTTTCGTATAGAAACATTTCTCAAAAATTTCTAGCAGGTTTATTTTCAAAACTTTATTTCTTATAGAAAATTTTCAAAACTAATATTCTATAAAAAATTTTGTCAAAAATTTTTTATAATATAAATTTTGTCAACAATTTTATTTCTATAGAATAATTTTTCAAAATTTATATTCTACAGAAATTTTTGTGCCAAAAATTTAATTATGTCGAAAATTTCCAATCAATTTTATTTATATCGAAAATTTTGCTGTACCATTTTATTTCTATAGACAATTTTGTCAAATTTTCTATTTCTATAGAAAATTTTGTTTTATTTCCATAAAAAATTTTTTCAAAATTTTATTTCATAGAAAATTTTGTTCAAATATTATTTATATAAAAAATTTGTCTACCATTTTATTCTAACTAAAAAATTTTTCCAAAATTTTACTATCTACGAAATTGTCTACAATTTTACTTCTATAGAAAAATTTGTCAAAATTTTACTTCTATAGAAAATTTTTTTCAAAATTGTGTTTTTATAGAAAATTTTGTCAAAATTTTATTGCTATAAAAAAATTTTACTTCTATAGAAAATTTTAAATTACTCAAAAATATTGTACAAATTTACTATAGAAAATTTGTCAAAATTTTACTTGCTAATAGAAAATGTCAAAATT
>PGFW01043986.1:16881-28741 GCA_003123925.1 Haematobia irritans | reverse complement strand
AACGCTTTGGAAAGACGTGTACCGAAAACGTTTTTCATTTTTTGTTAGGAGTTTTTTGAATTGGCTTTTCGAAAATTAGTAACTTTTTATTCACCAAAAAAATTCGTATTGTACAAAATTTTTTATTTTTTCAATTAAAAAAAAAGTTATTTTTGAAGATAACAACACAGTCCATTTCTTTTTATTATCAAACACTGTTCTTTTTGACTTTAGGTCTTTAATAAGGACACATTTTACAGTTCAAATTATATTTACTACAATGTAATGTTGAACTTTTTTCGGAATTATTCCGAATAGTATTCTGGCTGACATTGATATGTAAAAACAAAAACAAAGAGAAAAGAATGGGTTGGCCGAGAGCAGAAGGGATCGAACCCCGACCCTTTGCAGATTTGAGGAGTCCGACGTAGCTACCACTTGCTCCACGGCTGGCAAACTAAATGTTTGTTTGTTAAATAAACTATGTTTATTCTCGGTTCGTGGGCGCCGCAAGCTATGCTTATAAATATACGTATATGATTATCGTATGCTATTGATGACCTATGACAGGTACATCAGCTCAGTGGTTAGTGTGTTGGCTTACATCGTGGCCATGGTCCGCGGTTCGTTTCTCCGTCCAGGCGAAGGTAAAAAAAATTATAAAATTTATAAAATCGTATAATTTCTTCCACATTGTTGGGTATTACGGAAAAAGTTGTTAAAATGAACTAAAAATCCTCGTGGATGTGAGAAAGGATGTGGAGGGGACATGCAGAGGTAGCAAGAAAATATGTTTTTTTTTTTTTCGATCTAGTCTTTGATGAAATTGTTCTACATCCTGGAAAAGAATAAAACGTTTATCGGCAAAAAGATATATTACTTTTCTTCCAAATAGCACTTCACTTGTACAGGCGAAACAGAAATGAGAAACGGAACTTTGTTTGTTCAAAATTCGTTTGGGAGGAAGAATTATTTTTTTTGCGTGTATAATTGGTTAAGTCACAATAAAAAAATGAATGAAAAACTTAATGCAACTCATAAACTCAATGGTTTTGTTAGAAAATTTTGATTATGTATATTCTTGGAAGATTGCAGACCCGAATAAAAAAATGACAAAGGAAACAACAAAGAAATTTTCCAGAAAACTTTTCATAGTAGCAATTACAAAACAAAGTGCACAATTCCATATCAGAACTTCTGATGAAATGTGCAATTACCCTCAATTCACACCTGTCAGTTTCAATGACAAGTGTGTATTTGTGATCCTTATGTTGGAAACTATTATTAACATATAGTGTGAATAATTGTATAATTAGGTTATAAGTTTTAGTGTGACGTCCAAATATGAGGAAATTCAATTATATGTAATAATGTAAAATGTACAATTTGTATTAATGATTATAGTTGATTAATAATATTATTAAATGAACATATAATATCCGTTTATAAGAATTTTTTTTTCTTTGCGTGTAGTAATCTTTTTGGACGTACTTCGTGGCACAAAATGTATTGAAAATCACAAAATTCGATTTCCTCAAGAAAGTTGATGTCACAAAATTGTTATAAATTTTTTTTTTGCCAATAAAAGTCATTAATATTCGCGTAATTTAAATAATTACTATTAAGGAACGTGCTGGCCTGATAGTTAGAATAAATTTCCAGCAATATTGTTGATATGGAAAACATAAATACCAAGTTTAATTGGTTGCATTTTGTTTTATGAAAACTTTTTCTTTTTGATATAGCACTTATCAATTACTGTTCATGTGCGGTCAGTCCTCTTAATGTTTCCAAGAATGTAGCATCCAAAGATTTTATTTTTCTGAAAAGAGATTCGAGCTTAGTGACTTCCTTAATGTTTTCATTTCCTGTTTTATTTTCAATTACCAATTATTACTAATTATGTTAGTTTGAGTAATTTCAATTAATTATGAAAAAATCTCCACATATTTTTATTCATTCTACCAACTTCGTTGCACAAAGAAGTATTGAAAATGCAAGCACATTTTCAGTTTGAGGGTAAATATCATTTTCAACATAAATTCAACTTAACTTGAAACAGGTCATCTTCAATACATTTTCAAATTGTTTTCGAATTACTTCCAAATCGCCGAAATGTTGACGAAATCTTTGAAAATGTGTTGAAAATAATTGAGAAAAATGTTGACTAAACACTACCCTGAAATGCAACGAAAAAAACACATCCCAGCAAAAACTCTCATTACCCGGTAATCTTGTATGTAAGCCTATTTAAAAATTAATAACCACTTCCCAGCAAAAAGAACGTCGCCAAAGAAGTAATGAAAATGTTCTTTTTGGATCCGGATGTGGTGCAAAATTGACGCAGAAGCGATGATTTTAACATGGGCTTGTCATAGGACGGAAGTCCTCAATTTCAACAGCCGTTGCACTGCAATTGCATCACTTCTTTAGGTGTGATCCGAATTCAATTCTTTGGATGTAAATTAAAAAATTCTGTGATATTTTGTCAAATAAATAATTTTTATAATTTGTTATAATTTTCAATGGATTCTAACGCTTGTAGAAAACGTTTGACCTCAAATATTTTCAAAAATTCGCAATTTTTTCAGACTGGATTTAGCATTTTTTTTGAAAAAAATTAACTGATTTGTACCATTTTATGAATTCTGTTTGCAACCTATTTGAAACAAAAAAAGTTAAAATTACCCATTAAAAGTATGGAAAATCCAAGTTATAAAAAATTAAATTAAAAGAACTTCCTGAGTAGTTCAAATAAAGAACATCATTGGGAGTGCATCTTCTGGAAGTGCTTTTAAAGTTGTGCCTTTGGAAGAACTTCCAATTTTTTTGCTGGGTTATTAATTGGCATCGCTCCGGATTACATTTACATGCGCACGTCCTAGGAGGAAAGTACTTCTCCCCAGGCATACTTTCGGCCATGAAATAAGTAGTGCTTTTAGATCATATAATTATTCGTAGATACACCAAAGTTTGCAAAATAGCCACTTATTGTCTCAGGCAACCAAATCTCGAAAATATTGGTTTCTATCGCCGATTACAATGGACCAAATATGGCGAGTAATGCTGTAATAGGAGCACTACTTGAATAGAAACGAATATTGTACAAATAAACAAAAATCTACTAAATCATCTAAATAAGATTACACGCAAATTATATTCACACATAAAGGCCGGTACTCTGTTCGGTTTTCGCGTTGAAACTCCATACAAAACCAAAACATGCGAAAAACTAGCGAAATTTTTTCCATTTGTGGTACTTTGTTTTTTTTTCGAGTTGAAAAACTGACGTAACTCGCGTAGTCAGTATTTTCATAACATGGCGCCATTTGCAATGTGAATTAAGAAATAATTTATTTATTAAACTGATTTTTGTGAATTTATAACACAAAAGTGGATCTGATTATTATTTAAAAATGTAATCTGATGATTGATAAAACAAAGTATAACATGGAGTTGTATTTCCATAATAAACTAGCAACAATATCTAGCCGCTCCCTACTATATGGTAGAATATAAATAATGTACATATATAACATGAAATTTAAACACAAATGTTAACAAAATAAAAGCTTTATTTGGTGAATTATATTTTACAATCGTTTCATTAGTACTGGGCATCGGGATAATAAAACAAAAACATAATTTAAACAAAAGGAGACACAGCAATTGATGTTCCAAAACAAGCATTAGCACTTCAACCAACATGTATAGTACCGAGGTAGCAATGAATGGAATCACAAGAATTAATTGCTATGTTCCAAAAAATAAAATTCAGCACTGTAAACTTTATTTTTATAATTCCAAAGATATTTGTAAAATAACTTCGCCTGCTTCTTCTTTTTCAAATTATTATTATTTTGTATGCGTGTGTGTGTAAATCGAGTCACTAGTTGCCTATGTATATGTAATCATTTCGTGACATTTTGCGATGTTGTCAATACATTTCGATGAAATAAACTCGAAAAAGTTCCAAAATGGATGTTTTTTTCCTTCAAAATTCGAATCTAAAATTGCGGCAGAGGGCTTAGCCGAGACACAAACCAGTACCTTCAAGCAATTTTAAATTCGAATTTAATTTTTTAAATTCGAATTCAATTTTTTAAATCTACAAATGTATAATTTTTTTGGAAACGCTAAGAATTTTTAGATTGAATTTGATAGAATTCGTTAAAGACGGTCGTACGTATCCTTAATTCGAACAAATTTCATCACAAAAATAACTTAGAAACCGGCAAAATTAAACTTTTGTTTAACAAAACGAAACTACCACCATTGGATAGGTCTTAGTGCGTACTATTCAAATTCGAAATAATTTCATTAGAAAAGTATTTCAGAAAGCGGAAAATTGAAAAATATTTTCCGAGTGAATTTAAATCAACGGGCCCACTGTGCGAAAACCGTTCTGGGTTCCAAAACGAAACTAACACCATTGGATAAGTCTTAGTGCGTACTATTTAAATTCAAAATAATTTCATTAGAAAAGTATTTCAGAAAGCGGAAGATTGAAAAATATTTTCCGACTGAATTTACATCAACGGGTACACTGTGCAAAAACCGTCCGGGGTTCCAAAACGAAACTACCACCATTGGATAGGTCTTAGTGCGTACTATTCAAATTCGAAATAATTTCATTAGAAAAGTATTTCAGAAAGCGGAAAAGCGTACTATTCAATTTGAAATAGTACACACTAAGACCTATCCAATGGTGGTAGTTTCGTTTTGGAATCCCGAACGGTTTTCGCACAATGGTCCCTTTTTTGTTAAACAAAATTTTAATTTTGCCGGTTTCTAAGTTATTTTTGTGATGAAATTTGTTCGAATTAAGGATACTTACGACCGTCTTTAACGAATTCTATCAAATTCCATTTAAAAACTCTTAGCATTTCCAAAAAAAAAAGATAAATTTGTAAAATTAAAATCGAATTTAAAAAATTAAATGCGAATTTAAAATGGCTTTGAAGGTGCTGGGTTTTGTGCCTCGGCTAAGGCCTCTGCCGCAATTTTAAATTCGAATTTATCTTCACCCACATGTCGTTTAAGGGAGTTGGATTCGTGAATTACGTTATAATATATCTAATAGTCAATTCACATTAGGTTCGAAATCCAATAAAAGTGGATTTTAAGTCCCTTTTTTATAAGGCAAATGGCATTTGAAATCTAGTTTAAGTGCATTTTGGAAGTGTAATGTGAATGAGGTATAAGAAAGTATTTATTTAAAACATAATATGATAACGACATTAATTTAAAGCACAATTATTATGAAATATTTGTGATAAAAAATTCTTAACGGAAAAATGTTCAGAATTACCGTTACATTACCTATTCTTTTTGGTTTTTTTGTTTTTTTTTTAAGTAGATACTCAATATGTGAATAATTATATCTAATGGTACCAAAATTTTATTCTAAAGGGTGATTCTTTTGAGGTTAGGATTTTCATGCATTAGTATTTGACAGATCACGTGGGATTTCAGACATGGTGTCAAAGAGAAAGATGCTCAGTATGCTTTGACATTTCATCATGAATAGACTTACTAACGAGCAACGCTTGCAAATCATTGAATTTTATTACCAAAATCAGTGGCAGAAAATCCGCTTTTTTATCGACAAATTTTGTTCAGCGATGAGGCTCATTTCTGGTTGAATGGCTACGTAAATAAGCAAAATTGCCGCATTTGGAGTGAAAGAGCAACCAGAAGCCGTTCAAGAACTGCCCATGCATCCCGAAAAAATGCACTGTTTGGTGTGGTTTTGTACGCTGGTGGAATCATTTGGACGTATTTTTTCAAAGATGCTGTTGGACGCAAGTTACGGTGAATGGCGATCGCTATCGTTCGATGCTAACAAACTTTTTTGTGCCAAAAATGGAAGAACTGAACTTGGTTGACATGTGGTTTCAACAAGATGGCCGCTACATGCCACACAGCTCGCGATTCTATGGCCATTTTGAGGGAAAACTTCGGAGAACAATTCATCTCAAGAAATGGACCGGTAAGTTGGCCACCAAGATCATGCGATTTGACGCCTTAGACTATTTTTTGTGGGCTACGTCAAGTCTAAAGTCTACAGAAATAAGCCAGCAACTATTCCAGCTTTGGAAGACAACATTTCCGAAGAAATTCGGGCTATTCCGGCCGAAATGCTCGAAAAAGTTGCTCAAAATTGGACTTTCCGAATGGACCACCTAAGACGCAGCCGCGGTCAACATTTAAATGAAATTATCTTCAAAAAGTAAATGTCATGGACCAATCTAACGTTTCAAATAAAGAACCGATGAGATTTTGCAAATTTTATGCGTTTTTTAAAAAAAAAAAGTTATCAAGCTCTTAACAAATCACCCTTTATTTTATTAAGTCATTAACAGCCAACTGCATAAACATTTGAGAATACCAATTCGAAAATTATCGAGTAGTATTTATTTTTGTCATTACAAGTTAGTCATTATAACTCACCGCAATGTAATGCAATGTGTAATGACATCTGTACTCCTGGTAATGCCAATTGTAATGAGATGTGGTTACCTAGTTTTTGCTGGGATGGTTTTCAATACTTCTTTGTGCAACGAAGTTGGTAGAATGAATAAAAATATGTGGAGATTTTTTCATAATTAATTGAAATTACTCAAACTAACATAATTAGTAATAATTGGTAATTGAAAATAAAACAGGAAATGAAAACATTAAGGAAGTCACTAAGCTCGAATCTCTTTTCAGAAAAATAAAATCTTTGGATGCTACATTCTTGGAAACATTAAGAGGCTGACCGATGAAAAATGATAGTGGCTTATCAAAAAGAAAAAGTTTTCATAAAACAAAATGCAACCAATTAAACTTGGTATTTATGTTTTCCATATCAACAATATTGCTGGAAATTTATTCTAACTATCAGGCCAGCACACGTTCCTAATAGTAATTATTTAAATTACGCGAATATTAATGACTTTTATTGGCAAAAAAAAAATTTAATAACAATTTTGTGACATCAACTTTCTTGAGGAAATCGAATTTTGTGATTTTCAATACATTTTGTGCCACGAAGTACGTCCAAAAAGATTACTACACGCAAAGAAAAAAAAAAAACGTTTGGAAAACGTGTACCGAAAACGTTTTTCTTTTGTTAGAGTTTTTTGAATTGCTTCGAAAATTGTAAACTTTTATCACCAAAAAAATTCGTTTGTTACAAAATTTTTATTTTTTCAATAAAAAAAAGTTATTTTTGAAAATAACAACACAGTCCATTTCGTTTATATCAAACACTGTTCTTTTCTGACTTTAGGTCTTTAATAAGACACATTTTACAGTTCAAAATTTAATATAGTACAATGTAATGTTGAACATTTTTTCGGAATATTCCGAATATATCTGGAATATATGTAAAAAAAAAAAACAAAAGAAAAAAACTTTGGCCGAAGCAGGGATCGAACCCACGACCCTTGGCATGAGAGTCGGACGTAGCTACCCTGCTCCACGGTGCCAAACTAAATGTTTGTTTCTGTTAAATAAACTTTGTTTTATTCGGTTCGTGGGCGCCGCAAGCTATGCTATTATTAAATATAACTTATATGGATCATTTTATCTATTTGATGACCATGACAGCGTACATAGGCTCAGTGTTTAGTGTGTTGGCTTACAATGTGCATGGCTCCGGCGGTTGCGATCTTCCGTCAGGCGAAAGGTAAAATAAATTTTAATAAAATTTATTAAAATCGATAATTTCTTTCCAACATTTGTGGTATTACAGGAAAAGGTGTTAAGAAGCTAAAAATCCTCTCGTGGATGTGAGAAAGATGTGAGGACTAATGCAAAGTAGCAAGAAAATTAATGTTTTTTTTTTTTTTGATCTAGTCTTTTATGAAATTGTTCTTACCATCCTGGAAAAAGAATAAACGTTTATATCGCAAAAAGTATATACTTTTCTTCCAAATACACTTCCTTAGCAGCGCAAAAGCAAAATGAGAACGAAACTTTGTTTGTTCTAAAATTCTCGTTTGCGGAGGAAGAATTTATTTTTTGCTATGCTATAATGGTAAGTCAAAATAAAAAAATGAAATGAAAACTTAATGCAAATCACTAAACTCAATTGTTTTGTAGAAAATCTTTGGATGCTATATTCTTGGAAGATGCAGACCGATAAAAAATGACAAAGGAAACAACAAAGAAAATTTTCCAGAAAACTTTCATAGTGCAATTAAAACAAAAAGTGCCAACAATTGCCATATCAAGAACTTCTGGTATGAAAATGGTGCAAATTACATCAATTCACAACCGTGTCAGTTTAATTTTGTTATTTTGTGAATTCCTATTGTTGGAAAACTATTATTAACATATTTATTAATAATTAATTAATTAGTTAACAGTTATGTGACGCCAAAATTATGGAGGAAATCGAATTATGCATGTAAAAGTGTTTAAAAGTAATGTTTAAGATATAGTTTTTATTTATATATTTATAATACGTTTAGTAAGCATAATTATGTGTTTTGATTGGTATTACATTGGTATGAACAGCTTTCGCTTATTTTTAATATTATATTTTTTGTCGAAAAGAAATGAATAAATTATACAAAATCCCTTGAAATTTGATATTGACTTTCAGTTAGAACTGGGATTGACTTCAATACAAATGGTGGTTAGAAAATATAGGCATATACGTTAATTTTTAATTTGTCTCACATCGAAAACTGTTTGAGAACTTATTGATTAGCGATGCATTTCAATTTGAGGATTACAGTTGAGAAAATATTACTGATGTGTTGAATTTTACTGTTGAGGGTAATGTCCGCGATTATCTCAACAATTTCTCAACTTGAATATTACCATAATCCTTTGAAAAAATGTTTGAAAAATTATTGAATTTTTTTTCAAACGTTTGTGTTTATTATATTATGTTAAGTATAGTAGCTGCCCGTTATTTTCAAGCTGCCCAAGACTTTTCGTCTGGCGCCGCAAGCTATGCCTATATAAATATAAACTTATTATGGATATTTATCTATTGATGACCATGACAGCGTACATAGCTCAGTGGTTAGTGTGTTGGCCTTTTATCAATGTGCATGGTCCGCGTTCGCATTCTCCGTCAGGCGAAAGGTAAAAAAAATTTTTAAAAAATTTATAAAAATCGCTTTTAATAATTTCTTCCACATTGTTGGCTATTAGCAGGAAAAGAGGTGTTAAGAACTAAAAAAATCCCTCGTAGGATGTTGAGAAAGATGTGAGGACAATGCAAGCTTAGCCAAGAAAATAATGTTTTTTTTTTTTTTGATCTAGTCTTATGAAGTTGTTCTTACATCCTGGAAAAGAAAATAATACGTTTATCGCCAAAAAAGTATATACTTTTTCTTCAAAATACACTTCCTTTAAGCGAAAAAGGCAAATGAGAACGACCACTTTGTTTTGTCTAAATTTCGTTTGGGAGGAAAGAATTATTTTTTTGCGTGTATAATTGGTAAGTCAAAATAAAAAAATGAAATGAAAACTTAATGCAAATCACTAAACTCAATTGTTTTGTAGAAAATCTTTGGATGCTATATTCTTGGAAGATGCAGACCGATAAAAAATGACAAAGGAAACAACAAAGAAAATTTTCCAGAAAACTTTCATAGTGCAATTAAAACAAAGTGCAACAATTCCATATCAAGAACTTCTGGATGAAAATGTGCATTACATCAATTCACAACCTGTCAGTTTAATTTGTTATTTTGTGAATTCCTATTGTTGGAAAACTATTATTAACATATTTATTAATAATTAATTAATTAGTTAACAGTTATGTGACGCCAAAATTATGGAGGAAATCGAATTATGCCAATGTAAAAGTGGTTTAAAAGTTAATGTTTAAAGATAATAGTTTTTATTTATTATTTATTAATACTGTTTAGTAAGATAATTAATGCTTTTGATTGTATTAACATTGTATGACAGCTTTCGCTTATTTTTATATATTATATTTTTTTCGAAAAGAAATGAAATAAGATTTATACAAGAATCCCTTGAAATTTGAATTATTTGCTTTCAGTTAGAACTGGGATTACTTTCAATATACAAATGGTGGTTAGAAAATAAAGGCATATCGTTTAAATTTTTTTTTGTCTCACATCGAAAACCTGTTTGAGAACTTATTGATTAGCGCGATTGCATTTCAATTTGAGGATTACAGTTGAGAAAAATATTAAGCTGATGTGGTTGAATTTTACTGTGAGGGTAAATGTCCGCGATATCTCAAACAATTTTCTCAACTTGAATAATTACGCATAAATCCTTTTGAAAAAATGTTTGAAAAAATTATTGATTTTTTTTCAAACGTATGACAGCTTTTCGCATTATATTTTAAAATTATATTTTTTGTCGAAAAGAAATGAATAAATTATACAAAATCCCTTGAAATTTGATATTGACTTTCAGTTAGAACTGGGATTGACTTCAATACAAATGGTGGTTAGAAAATATAGGCATATACGTTAATTTTTAATATTGTCTGCACATCTGAAACTGTTTTACTTTTGAGAAACTTATTGTTTAGCGATGGCATTTCAATTTGAGGATTACAGTGTGAAGAAAATATATTACGATGTGTTGAATTTTACTGTTGAGGGTGTAATGTCGCGCATTAATCTCAACAATTTCTCAACTTGAATATTCACATAATCCTTTGTGAAAAAAATGTTTGAAAAATTATTGAATTTTTTTTCAAGAACTTTGTGTTTATTATATTTATTGTTAAGTTATAGTAGCTGCCGCGTTATTTCAAGCTGGCCACAGACTTTCCTTTCACGTCCTATATTGTGATACCATAATGGTGAACTTCTCTCTATCATTGAGTGACTGGCCCATATCCATGTTTGTCTCAGATCTTAGGTTAGGTTAGGTATAGGTGGCAGGCCCGATATTTCAAGCCTCACTTTGGACTATTCAGTCCATTATGGATATCACATTATTGAAACTACTCTCGTTTATCAATTGAGTGCTGCCCCCATTATATGTTTAGCCTAACATGAAGAAGGACCTACTTTTTATAGCCGAGAGTCAAACGGCGTTTCCGGACGAAACCACTATATGTAGAGAAGTTTTGAAACACCTCAGATTAAGTCAGCTCAGCATTAATGAGAGGGGATAATCCATTGAAAAGCACTTTTTGGTGTTGGTCGACACTGGGGTTAAACCCACGACCCTATGTATGCAATACACGCAAAGAAAAAAAACGTTTGGAAAACGTGTACCGAAAACATTTTTTTTATTAGAGTTTTTTGAATTGCTTCGAAAACTTTAAACTTTTATCACCAAAAAAATTCGTTTTGTTACAAAATTTTAGTTTTTTCAATAAAAAAGTTTATTTTTTGAAACAACAACACAGATCCATTTCGTTTATACTACAAACACTGTTCCTTATTCTGACTTTAGGCTCTTTAAGAAGACACGTTTTACAGTTAAAATTTAATATACTACAATGTAATTGTGAACATTTTTTCAGATTCTTCCAACATATCTGGAATTTATGTAAAAAAAAAAAAAAAAAACTTTGGTCGCAAGCAAGGGATCGAACCCACTGACCCTTGGCATAGCAAGTCGGACGGTAGCAAGCCACTGGCTCACGGCTACGAAATAAAGTTTGTTTCTGTTAAATAAACAAATTGTTATATTCGGATTCGTGGGCGCCGGCAGAGCTATGCTATATAAATATAACTTATATGGAATATTTATCTTATTGATGACCGCAAGCGAGGGTACATAGCTCAGTGGTTAGTGTGTTTGGCGTACAAAGTTAGCATGGCCCGCCGGTTCGATTCTCCGTCCCAGGGGAAAGGTAAAAAAAATTTTTATATTTATAAAATCGTATAATTTCTTCTACATTGTTGGTATACTAGCGAAAAAGGTTGTTAAAGAA
>PGFW01043983.1:3970-15312 GCA_003123925.1 Haematobia irritans | reverse complement strand
TTTTGGTGATTTTGCAAATAGAATGTACTTGCATTTTCCATAGAAATAAATTTGCTAATATGTTTATTTAAAAATAATATTCATAAAATTTCATAGAAAATATTTTTGACATATTTTTCATGACATTAAAATTTTCGACAAAGAATTCTATAGAAAAAAGTAGCGAAAATTTCTATAGGATAAAATTTTGGCAACTAACATTAAGTTCTGAAAAATTGCCGTTAGGAATGATTTGACAAAATTTTTTATAGAAATAAAAGTGTTGATAACATGTTTCTGACTGAAAAAAATATTGATAGATTTCTAAGACAATAGCATTTGACGGGGGTTATAGAATTAAAATTTTGACAAATTTTTAATAGAGAAAAAATTGACAAAATTTTCGTACTAGAAGCAATTTTGACAATATTTTCTATGAAGTAAATTTCACAAAATTTTCTATTAAAATAATTTGACAAATTCTTTAAAAAGTATATTACAAAATTTTTAAAGAAGTAATTTTGAAAATTTTCTATAGGAATAAATTTTGTAAAATTGGCTATAGAAAGAAAATTGAGCAAAATTTTTCTATAGAATAAAATTTTACAAAATGTTTTATAATAAAACTATGTGACAAATTCTTCTATAGAATAAATATTTAAAATTTTCTATAGAATTTACAACTTGCGTGAAAAATTTGTCTATAGGAAAGAACGTTTACAAAAGGATTTCTGAATTAAATATTGATCAGTTTTTGAAACATTTTCTATGAAATGAAAATTTTTGTGCAACAATTATGTATAGAAGAAATTTTATGACAAAATTTGTCCTATGAAATAAAATTTTCAACATTCTGTTTAATTAAGAAATAAATTTGACACAATTCTTTATAGAAATACAAGATATTTACAAAATATTCTATGAAGTACAATTTCTTTCCGACAAAATTTCTATTAGGATAAAGTTTAACATAAAGATTTTCTAGAGAAATGAAATTTGGACATTTCTGACAAATTTTCTTTTAGAACATATATTGTTTGACAAAATTTTTATAGATAATTACATAGAAATATGAAATTAGAAATTTATAGAAAAATTCTTTGCAAATTGCTATAGAAAGGAAAATTTTGAATCAATAGTATTTCTATAGAATAAATTTTTAATAGGAATTAAACTTTTAACAAAATTTCTATAGAAAGTTAAAATATTGACAATTTTTAACAAAATTTCTATAAAATTGGACAAAAATGTTTGAAAAAATTACAAATTTTGCTATAGAATAAAATATTTTGGAAAATTTGCGCGAATAGAAATAATGTGCAATTTTCTAGAAAAATTTTCTTTTTAGAAATAAAAACTTTGACAATTCTGCTAAGAATAAAAACTTTACAAAATTTATATAGAAGTCAATTTTTGACAAAAATTTCTCTATAGGAATAATAGGTTAGGGTTAGGTGAGCAGCCGATGTATCAGGCCAGCTAAGACTATTCAGTTCGCATTGTGATACCACAATTGGTGACTTCTCTCTATACTGAGTGCTGCCCGAATTCCATGTTAAATCATAACAAGGGACTCCTTTTTATAGCCGGTCCGAGTCCGGCGTTCCACATTGCAGTGAAAACACTTAGAGAGCTTTTGAAATCCGTCAGAAATGTCACCGCTTACTGAGTGGAATAATCCACCGCTGAAAAATTTTTGGTGGTTCGGTCGAGCATGGAATCGAACCACGACTCTGTGATTGCAGAACGCGGGCATGCTAACCATCTGCACCACGGTGGCTCCATGGAATAATTTACAAATTTCTCTAGAAATTAAATACTTGACATAGTTTTGACATAAATTTCTTTGACTAGAATAATGTTGCAAAATTGCGATGAAGAAAATGGTTGACAAGATTTTCTATAGAAAAAAGAATTCTTGACAAAATTGCTATAGAAAGAACATTTTGACAAAATTTTTTAGAAATAATATTTCACAAAATTTTTATAGAAATAAAACTTTGACATATTCTTCTAAGAAATAAGCAATATGTTAGCGACAAGTTTTCTTGATAGAAATAATTTGACAAAATTTCTATAGGAAGATAAGGGTTTAACAAAATTTCTTATAGACAACTTAATATATTGACGAATTGTTATTGGTTTTTTGATGCTAGGCTTAAAGCATGCATTGATGAAACTACAGTGTAGCTCAACCCACAGAGGAAAAGTATGTTGTAATTTATTGGCAGAAGCCTATAGACTGCCAAGATGGTTGGAGTAAGCTGTTTCGGAATTACGAAACGTTCCTCAGGCTAATCCTTACTTGCAGCAAACTATTAACCAATTATCGAATCAAATTGGTAATTCACTGAACCCAAGTGAAGCTACATTAACCTCTCCTGAAAATTTTTGACAAAATTTCTTAAGAAAAATAAAATTTGACAAAATTTTTTATAGAAATAAAATTTTGACAAAATTTCTATGAAGAAATAATAATTTTGACAAAATTGCTATAGAAGAAATTTTGACAAAATTTTCTAAGAAATAAATTTTTATGAAAAAATAAATTTTCTATAGTACTAACTTTTAACAAATTTCTATAGAAATTAAATTATGACAATTTTTGCAAATTTTTCTTATAGAAATAAAATTTTTGACAAAAGTATTTATAGAAATAAAATTTTGATCAAATTTTCTATAGCAATAAAATCTCTAGTAGGTAAATTTTTAGACACAAATGTCCTATAGACAATAAATACTTTGACAATTTTTACTATAGGAATAAAAATGTTTTGCAAAACTTTCATACGAATAAATCTGACAACATTCCTATAGGAATGAAATTTAATTTTATAAAATTTTTATCAAGATGTTTAATTTCATAGAAATAAATGGTTGACAAATTTTCTATCAGAAATAAATTATTGAACAAGAATTTGTTTCCATAGATATAAAATTTGTGAAAAAACATTTTTTTGAATCAACTGTGAACAAGAATGCTCTATAAGAATTAAAATTTTGACAATTCTTGCTCTAGAAATAAAATTTTGAAATTTTTTTTTTGTTGGAAAATAAATCTTCTATAGAATACAATTTTGACAAAATTATTCTTACAAATAAAAAATTTTGACAAACATTTTCTATAAAATAAATTTGACAAAATTTTCTAATAGAATAAAATTGACACAAATAATTTTTATAGAATAAAATTTTGACATTTCATGAAAAAATTGCACTAAAATATAAATAATTTTACAAAAATTTTCTAGAGAAATAGAAATTTTGGCATATAATATTCTAATTAACATAAAATTTGAAAAAAATCTATAGACATTCTTAGAAATGAATTTTTGACAAATATTTTTTGTTTTAAACTATTGGTAGTTTTTGTAAAGTTTTACTTTAAATTGTATAAAGGTTTGTCTCGGAGTGGCAACGTGATCTGAATGCCTTTGAAGTAACGATGTATATGTATCATTTTTTGGTACACCCATCTGAATTGCAAAATTGGAGTTAATTAAAATGTGACTAACTGGCGTATTAGCGGTATCGGGGTTGAATGAAAAATTTGGATTGGGGGAGTTGAACAACTTCTTTACACACAGCACTTTTGTTTGTGTATAATTATATTTGGGAAAGCAAAAATATTTTCCCCATATTTTCATGACTAACCAGACATTATTATACTCCG
Organism: Haematobia irritans; assembly: GCA_003123925.1. NCBI lineage: Eukaryota > Metazoa > Arthropoda > Insecta > Diptera > Muscidae > Haematobia > Haematobia irritans. The sequence continues at coordinate 11,660 of PGFW01043983.1, read as the reverse complement.
TCAAGTAGATTCATACACAAACCGAATGTAGACCAACATATTCGTCTTGAAAACTCGTATTGGGGATACACACCGTGGAATGAAGATAAGAAAAAACTAATCTAGGATAGTATAGTTCAATACCCGCTTCGAACCGAACACCACAATTTTTGTGGCGTGATTACACCATATGTCATGCTGGGGACATTTTTTTTTCTGAGTGTTTCAAGCTTCTGTAAATGGTTTCACTGCACTTATGAAATGCCGTTTCAGGGATTCGGCTATAAAAAGAGGTTCTTTTCAATGAGAACTTCAACCATAGAATACCGGCAGCGTTCAATCGATAAGAGGGAAGTTCACACTGTATTCACCTGTAAGTGATCGCAAAACAAGATTGTTTTGTGAAGTGGAAGTTGATTATCCAGGGAATATCTGTTTATTTGAATATTTCAAGCTACTGCCTTGCCATTTTTGTACGACTTTTTGCACCGAATTACACGATTATTTATTTAATGTTGGTCTGCCTTATTGTTATTTTTTCTTGTGCAATTCTTGTATACAAATTGTACTGGGAAGCAACGTGACAAAGTTTACTGTTGCCTTATTAAATATCATTTAAACAAGCTGAAGCAAGAAACTTTAAGTACGACAGGCACATTCAGATGATTCCGATCTTCTCTAGTCTGTCAATTATTTTCTTCTTTTTGCAGATTTAAAAAATCGTGTCGAAATCATAATTCACACTTTTGTTATTGATTGTGGAGTTTGTTATTTGTTCCTGTCAGAATAGGTTGATTCTTCAACATTAAGGAAGATTACGAGAGAGGATAGAGTTTAGACGATATATGTACCACAGTATATCATCGTATACTAAGTTGTAATTATGTAAATAACTTTATAATAATGTTTACAAATTTAAAATGTTCAGAAATATTATGCGATAATATTGGGGTAAGACGAAAACCTAACCACATAAGCGGCCCAGATATAAAAAATTGACGGGCCAGAAAAAATATGCTACCAGACCCATATCTTCCTGAGATCGACAAGGTTCGTTACAATCTTGGGAAGGAGAGAATCCACCAGGGACTATTACTAGGTCTTTCACGAATAACAGCGCAGATTGGACGAAAATAGAAGTTTCTGCTTAACCAAAAATAAAGACATAAAAGGAAAGTTTAGAAAGAAAACGATGACAAAAAAACATGAATTGGGGTTCACAATATTCCAGCGTCCACTTAAGGTCCTGATGCAATACATTTTGAAATTGCAATACCATCCGACCTACATGGAGTAGCCCCAATTTCCATCTCATTTAGAAATCTAGTGTATTTTAGGTAACATAATATAAGAGGAACCATGCAAACTCGGTTCCGGAATGTGATTTCCGGCGGCATAAAGCCGCAGTTTTCTTAGAAAATCTGAAATAATTTAAATTTGTTATGAGCTTGTACTAATTTGGTATTATATCGATTAGGGCTGCTACTCGGGATAAATCTTGGATTTTCGGTAGGGGCCATTAATCCCGAATGCCGGAAATTTTTTAATATGTAAATCCCAGAGATTTTTATGGATTTCCCGAATAAATAAGTCCAAATTTCTCCAATATTTAGGTTTGATTTATAATAAAATAAGGAACCGATATAAGCTTAATCTTTCCAACTGGAATTACTCCACAAACCTATCAGGGTATTTATCCGTGTTCTGACAGCAGTTCTAAAGATTTTTTAATTTTCTTTTCAAAATAATTTTAAAAAGATGCCAACGTCTTTATTTTATGGAAACCCCCACCATAAAAAAATTTGTCAATAATTTATTCTATAGAAAATTGTTGTCAAAAATTTATTTCTATAAGAAATTGTCAAAATTTATTTCATAATAGAAAATTTTGGCAACATTTTACTTCTATAGAAAAATTATGTAAATTTTATTTCTATAAAAAATTTTGCAAAAAATTTAATTTTATAGAAAATTATCTCAAAATTTATTTTTAGCAGAAAATTTGTAACAATTTTATTGGAATTGAAAATTTTTGTCAAAATTTTATTTCTATAGATTTTTTTTGTGAAAATTTTATTATTATTAATTTATATAGTTTTAATCTTCCAACTGGAACACCCATAAACCTTCAAAGTATTGTCGTGTTCTGAACACATTCTAAACGATTTTTTAATTTTCTTTCAAAATTAATTTGTAAAAGAATGCCAACTTCTTTAATTGGGTGTTTCCATAAAAAAATTTGTCAAAATTTATTTCTGTAAAGAAAAATTTTCTTAAAATTTTATTTCTAATAGAAAAAATTTTGGCAACAATTTAGTTAATAATAGAAATCAGTGAAAATTTTATATTGTGTCAAAATTTATTTCTATAGAAAATTTTGTCAAAAATTTTATTTCTATGAAAAATTTGTCAAATTTAATAATATAAGAAAAGTTTGTCAAAATTTAATTTTATAAAAAATTTTCCCAAAATGTTTATTTCTATAGAAAATTTTGTAACAATTTTATTGAATGAAAAATTTTGTCAAAACTTATTTCTATATAATTTTTTTTGCGAAAATTTATTTCTATAGAAAATTTGTTAATTTTTTTGTAGAAATTCTTGTCAAAATTTATTTCTTATGAATTTTTTGATGAACATTTTATTTAATACAAAATTGTAAAATTACTTCGTATGGGAGAGGAATATTTTGCACATATCTACAAAACATGAAACTTGCCACAAGTAGTTTGTTATTGATGTCGGTCAAATGCATTGCAGATGGGCCTATATAGGACCATATATATGGTGGAAACTACAGACGCAAAAATGGGTGCATATCAGTCCATAATTATGATAATGATTCCCCATTATAACCGATCCCCTGATTTGAACTCCGGGGAGACTCTTCGTAGGTGCAAAATTTCATACTGATCCGGTTGAAATTTGTAACGTGGTGTTATAATTATTTGTCCCTACAACTATGTGAAAATTGGTTGCCATATTGGTTCAAATCATGGTTTGCCATTTCGATCCAAAATAATCTACCACAATTTTATTTCTATAAAACAAATTTGGCAGAAATTTTATTTCTATAGAAAATTTTTGTCAAAATTTCACATTCACTTTAGAAAAATTGTTAAAAATTTGAATTTTAATTTCTAATAGAAAATTTTGTCAAAAATTTTATTTCTTTTAGAAATTTTGTTAAAGATTTAATTTCTATAAGAAATATTTGTCTAAATGTTTATTTCTATAGCAAATATTAAGTCAAAAATTTTATTTTTCATAGAAAATATTTCAAAATTTTTATTTTATAGAAAATTTTGTTATAAATTTAGTCTATAAAAAATTTTGTTAAAATTTTATTTCAATAAAAATTTGTTCAAATTTTATTTCTATAGAAAATTGTTCAAAATTTTATTTACTATAGAATTTTTTTTTTAAATTTTATTTCTATAGAAAATATTTGTTAAAATTTTATTTCTATAGAAAACTTGTCCAAACATTATATTTCATATCAAATAATTGTCAATGTATTCTATAGGAAAATATTGTCAAAATTTTATTTCTATAGGAAAATTTTGTTTTAATAATTATTCTATATTAAAAATTTGTTTAAAATTTTATTTCTATAGAAAATTTTGTTCAAATTTATTTCTAATAGAAATTTGTCTAAATTTTATTTCTATAAGCAAATGATGTTCAAAATTTTAATTTCTATAGAAAATGTGTTATAAATTTATTCTAATAAAAAATTTTGTTAAATTTTTTTTTTTATAGAAAATAGTGTCAAAATTTTATTTCTTTAGAAATATGTCAAAATCCTTATTTCTATAGAAAATTTGTTAAAATGGTTAATTTCCATAGAAAATTTTGTTAAAAAATTTTATTTCTATAGAAAAATATTGTCAAAATTTATTTCTATAGAAAATTTTGTCCAAAAAAATTTAGTTTTATGGAATTTTTTGTTAATCTTTTTTCTATAGAAATTTTTGTCAAAAAATTTATTTCTATAGATATTGTTTGTGAAAATTTTATTTCTATAAGAATTTTTTTGAAAATTTATTTCTAGACGAAATTTTGTAAAGTAACCTCTTATGGGAGAAGGAATAGTTTGCAAAACTAACGAAAACATCACACCATCTCAATTATAAACAAGTCTAGCCATTTTGTAGAATTATAGCGACAACAGTCTAGCGTGGAACTGTTTTATATGTTGGCTATAACATATTGTTTGGCTTTGTAACACAATATTTTTGAGAATATTGTTCATACCAAACTAGCAATAGACATGTTTGGGACATATAGTTAATATGTTAGAACATATTATGTTTGGGACATTAGAAAATGTTTGTAAAATAAAATATGCTTGGATGCAAACATATATTAATTTAGAAAATATCTCTAATAAACATATATGTTGTTTAGTAGCTTGGAGCGCTATTAAACAGGCGAGCGATATTGAATTAAAGTTGGTGGTTGTTGCTTGTTTTTAATTACAAAAGATTAACATTTTTTTTTTCCTGGCAATTGATCAGCTACTTCTTTGATCCTTACAACGTGTGGTCCGGCTGTTCGAAATCCCCGTCCGGCAAAAGGTTAAATATAAAATAAAAAAAATGATCAAAAATTGAATAATTTCTTCTACAGATGTTTGTATTTACAGAAAAAAGGTGCTAAAAGAACTAAAAAAATCTCGTGAAGTAGGAGAGAAGTATGTGGGAATATACAATTAGCAGAAACAAAATTTTGAGCATTCAGTGTCGAAAAAACTCTATGTTGTTATATATATAGCACGCTGTTTATTTCGTAATTCATTATGATTGTAAATATATAAATAAAATAAATAAAATTTTGAGCACAATATTGTTTGGGAGAAATTGAGCATAATAATATTTTTGTGGTGGCAAAATGCTTCCAAACTATTATAATGTTCACATAATAAAATATTGTTTTTTTTGGAAAGACAACATATTTGAATTGATGCAAAAATACAAAATGTTGTGAATTGACTTACCAAACATATATTGTTTAGACCAATGTGCTTTCAAACATATTATATATTGGAAGAGAATCAAAACATATAAATGTTTTGGGCAATAGCCAAAAATGTATATGCCTGTAAGCAAAATATGTTTGGGAGTAATATGTTACAGAATCGATTTTTTGTGAGCGTGTAAGACCTCCATATAAGTAAATATGTTCGTGGTAATGGTGAAATTCTGATCGATCTAGCGATTTCCGTTTGTTGAAATCACGCTAATTCGCGAATGAAAACAAGCTATCGACTTGAAAAGCCTTAGCACAAATTAGTTGTTATTGATGTAGTCGAATGTAACTGCAATGGCTATAAATCGGAACATATATATGGTGAAAATATATCGTTCTTAATAACCGTGCAAAAATGGTCAAGGTAATTAGATATAGCTCCAAATAATATCAACCCCAATATTTGAACTTGCGGAGCCCTCTTTGGAAAACGGTTGAAAATGGTACGTAGTGGTTAATATATGGCCTAATAACATCACAAAATAAAATTGTCCATATATAGGTCCATTAATATATATAGTCCCCTTATATAACCGATTCCCCAGATTTTGCTGTGTGGGTCCTCTTCGAAGGAGCAAATGTCAAACCGCATCCGGTTGAATTTGTACGTGTGTTTAATATATGGTTTCTAAACACAGCACCGCAAAATTTGGTCAATCAGTACATAATTATATATAGCCCATATGAACCGATCCGCCGAGATTTGAAGCTGCGAGCCTCGGGAAGTAAGTAAAAAAAAAATTTCATTTATCCGTGAAAAGTGTAAGTGGTGCTTTTGTATGTGGCCTCTAATACTCATGAAAAAATTTGGTCCATATAAATCTATCCCCCAGATTTTGTTTGCAGATCCTTTTGAAGGAGCTAAATTCATCGCCGATCGTTGGAAATTTGGTAACGGTGGTGTTTCGATATATGGCCTCTAACAACCGTGCAAAAATTGTTCATATTCGGCCCATAATAATATATAGCCCCCATATAAACCGAGTCCCACATTTTACCCCCTGAGGCTTTTTGTTGGAGGTCATTATATTCCTTGATCTTGGGTGTACATACTCGTACGAATTAGGGCCGGGGTGAACTGTACGGTCTATTATAGTTGTTTCTTAACAAGTTGTCACATAACCATTTGGAGAATTTTTATTGATGTTTTCGCTTAAAATAGGTTTAGTGACAAGAACTAAAAAAATACTTGCCAAATACTAAGAGACATGTTTCCTTCTTAAACTTTAGTTAGTTTCTCTCTTTCTTAAGTACTATTCACTATTTGGCCCCCAAATAGGATTTCGTACTGTCTCCCCTCGATATGCTGTGGAAGTTAGATTGCTTTTTTGTACTGTCAAATTCATAGTTCTCTGTTTACAAACTCGGAGTTAAGTTCACAATATATGCCACCTTGGCATCATGTGCCGGGTCCAATTGCAAACAGATGCCGCTCTTATTCAAAAGTGTTTCCATATACGAAATATGCCTTTGTTCTCAATAGCCACCTTGTATTAAGCCATGAGAATTCGGGATCACAGGCCACATTTAATATTGTTCAAGCAATCCATGGCCCAACTTAAACTCAATATTCTAATACCATACTTCAACAACACCCAAGTGAAAAGAACTTAAAATGAAAATCCTTCAAATTCAGCAAACGGAAGATCAGTTTAACAATTAATCCTTGCTTTGTCAGTTATGAAAATTTGTACATAGTTTGCAGAGTTTGTGCTCCATTGCTTTGGGTAAATTGAGTTTTAAGTTAACATTCGTATCTCCATAAACCATTGAAATTGCCAAATGGTAAAATGCTGCTCTAAAAGCTTGAAAGTTGAAAAGCCATAGCCCACTAACAATGGTGGTTAGTCGAAAAACATTAATGGCTTTCAATGCATGTGCACACATACAAACATTAAATCATCGATTAATAATCGAAATGGATTGTAAATCAAAATCGCCTTCAGTTGGTAGTGACTTTAAAATGGGCTTCATTATCGCTGCCACTTGAGCTTCTTTTATGATTCTTATATGGTTACTGGTTTGTAGGAAGTGCATACATTTTTGTGTGGTCCATCGCCATTGATGGAAATGGAGATGGAAGCCAATTGTGGTGTAGAAGGGTGTGCAAGTGATTACTAGTTTACTCACGCTCACAATACACAGAAGGAATATTTTGCTCACGAATAATATTTTTCATAAGACTCAACGCTCACTCACTCCCCACTACAGCATTGAAGAAACTTTTAAAAAATATTTCACTTCACGATTAGAAAATGTTCATACACACATACCCACAATCAAAGAAAAAATGTTGGATTGGGGGAGTTGAACAACTTCTGTTCTACACCACAGCACTTTTGTTTGTGGTAATTATATTGGGAAAGCAAAATATTTCCTATTTTCATGATAACCAGACATTATTATCATCCGTCAATATATTCATCCACAACCGAAATTCTAGACCAACAAAGTTCGTCTTGAAACTCGTATGGGGATACACACCGTGGAATGAGATAAAAAAATCTAGATATAGGTTTCAATCCCCGCTTCGACCGAACACCACAAAATTTTTCGGCGGTGAATTAACCCCACTATGTCATGCTGGGGACATTTCTGAGTGTTTCAGAGTTTCTGTAAATGGTTTCACTGCACTATGAAATGCCGTTCGGATTCGGCTATAAAAAGGAGGTTCCTTTTC
>PGFW01043980.1:20568-31940 GCA_003123925.1 Haematobia irritans | reverse complement strand
CACTACAAAACATATGTTTTTCATTAGCTACCCGAAGACTACAAACAACATAGATAAGAAAACCAATAAATTGTAGATGGCGCTATATTAAAAAAAATTGGTATTCACCTCCAGCGGAAATTTCAGCTAACCATCAGATATACATTGCTATATATTAGCCAACGACGTTATTATCGATTGTATACATATTATTAAACTGTGTTATTGGCTTGCAAAACAAAATTTCCACTAGAGGTGCATACCGGGCTTAATGCCAATATGTGGGTACTACCCTGCCAGCATTTCAATGTTCCATTTCATCCACACGACAATGATTTGTATATAAATTAAATTGTTTGCTGCCAAGCAATATGCTTTGAACCTCTGTTATTTCTTCATTAGAGGTGTGATGCCAGCTTACGAAAATTGAAAGCTAAGCACATGTGTCTCTTTAAAAGAGCACGTCTGGCAACCACTAATTGTGAACTGCCTCTTGTCGAAAGGTATTCGAGAACCTGGATGAGATCAGATTTTGGAATCTTACTGGTCGAAGATATATGAGTTGCAACATGGCCGCTGCCGTGCAATTTGTTCTACGACGTCTTTGCTTTCTTCAACTTACTGATACTATTCGTGAGAATGTTTTATATAGTGATAAACGCCAATGTGTCTGGTTTCACTTAACCTTTCTAAGCATTCAAAATCCTGTCAATTTAGGTTGTAAACATGGTTTCCAAAACTGAGACATGAAATTCTGGTTTTCATTCCAAGCTTGTAGCTTGTTTTTCATACCTCTTCGCGGTCGATGCCAATATTTGTTGGCCCTAGAGGGGTTTCTCAGTCTGGAGTACTTCCCCTTCATTCTGGTGTCGACCTCAGGGGTTTCGCGTTTTAGGGCCCATTTGTTCCTTTTGTATGTTTAATGATCTGGCTGCGAAATGGTAAAACTTACCTAGGTGTCAAGCTTTTCTATTGCCGATGAATTGTGTTGCCTGACTTTTTAGATTTCAGTATGATAGGTGGTAGCGACACTTTGACTCGTTTCATTGAATGGTCTGAACTCAACTCGATTTGTGTGAATGCGATCTAAACTAATGCCCTCGGTATTTTGCTGTTTCTATTAGCTGTTTTCTTCATGACTTTACAAGTTTCTTTACCGAATATCCAATTGATTTTGTTGATCATCAATAGATGTCGTTGGGTGTTTGTTCGTGAATACGTGGTTGAACTTTGAGCCATCATGTCAATTTGGTGATCAAGGACCGTAGGTTTGGGCAGCAATTGCAACGTAATATATGCTGCTAACTATATATTTACGTCTTCACTGTCGATTTTAGGGTTTGCGAAATTCTCTCCTAAATGAGTCACATAATATATGGATTGGAGATTGTTTCGGGTTTGCGGTTCGAATGTTAAGAAGCAGGAATCAGGGTTGATTGGTAACAGGAAATCGTATGTTTTGTTTTATAATGTGGGTAGAAGGAAGGCATAATTCTACAAGTCATGTTAAAGCGTTTTCTCCGGTTCGCTTTGCTGATTTTGTGAGATTTTAGAAATTTCTCTTTTTTTATAAAAATAGTCAGGATGGGAGGTCTCGTGTCTCTATGAGGGAAATTTAAAATTTTCGATGATCTACGAGGAACGCCTCAAATTTTGATTGAATGGAGGGTTGCTAGATCAACTGCTAATGCAAGGGCCCTATGTCGTTAGAATATTGCACTAGGTTGAAAACTGTCTGCCTTACGCATCCTACGACGTATTGTTTATAAGCCCTTCACCACTACTGTGGTAGCAGGGTATCACACTCCCAGTTTGTTGGCATTTGTATTAACGCCAAAGAAGGAGTAAATCATAGACCAACCTTTAGTGTACGGATGCGCTTATAAATTAAATTCTGAGTCGATGTACGATTGTCTTTTGTATTTTTGTGTGCAAGTACAGCTCGCAGTTTTTAGTCCCGATTGTCGCTAAAATTTTGGTATAGGGAATCGCTGTTTCGGCTCAAAGACGATCCGCTATTTGATTTTGGAAGAAATCGGTCAGATTTCAGATATAGCTGCATATATATTTTTCACCAGATCTGGTCATAAATTGGCGGTGTATATGCAACCGATTCTTCCTCAAAATTCCATACATCCGAATATTTTTATTGAGTCTCGAAAAACTTGGCCAAAATATCAAGCCAAAATCGGTTCAGATTGTAGATATAATCTTCGCTCCGATATGGACTTATATTGGCCCAGAAAGCCAGATTTTTGGCCGAGATTCTGGTTGAAATTTTGCATGGGTAAGGCTAGAGTAACAATTAGTAGTATACTGTGCAAGTGTGCAAAAATTTTGATTGAAATCGATTCAGATTATTAGATATAGCTCCATATATATCTTTCTGCCAGTGGCGAATAGTGGACTAATATGGTCCTAAAAGCCTGACTTTGGCACATGGGAGTAGATTTACATTGTAGCTATGCGTGCCAATTTGGTTTGAAGATACGATTCAGATTTAGATATAGCAAGCCCATATATAGTCTTTCGCGCCGATTATGCATTGTTATATGGACCCAGAAGCTCAGAGTTTTATCCCGATTACTTGAATTTACAGAAAGTACAAATTGGTAGTTAGTCTAGGTGTGCCTAAATTTGATGGTTGAAATCGGTTCAGATTTAGATATAGCTTCCATATATATTTTTTTACGGCCCCATATTGTTGGACTATATGGCCCCAGAAGCCAGAATTTTGGCCCATTTGGTTGAAATTTTGGCACTAGGGAAGTACGATATGCAGTCTATATGGAGCCAGAAGCCCAGAGTTTTATCCCGATTTACCTTGAAAAATTTTGCACAAGAAGTACAATTGGTAGTATAGTCATGTGTCTAAATTTGAGTTGAAATTCGGTTCGAGGATTTAGGAATATAGCTTCCATAAATATATTTTTTTCGGCCACCATATGGAGCTATATATGGCCCCGGAGAAGCCCAGATTTTGGCCCAATTTGGTTGAAATTTTGCACTAGGAGTACAATTAGTAATATAGTCATCGTATACCACATTTGAATTGAAATCGTTCAGATTTAGATATAGCTCCCGATATATATGTTTTTCTGTTTAGACAAAAATTGGTTCAAAATTGACACAAATTTTTCTTGTAAAAATCGCCACTGCTGTGAGTCGAAAAGTTGTAAAAATGACTCTAAGTTTTCCTGAAACTTCTAATACATAGTATATCGAGCGATAAATTCATGAATAAACTTTTGCGAATTTCCTTAAAAATTGCTTCAGATTTAAATGTTTTCCCATATTGTGTACTGAACATTGTGTTTCACACCCTAGTGCATTAGCCGACTTAATTTGGAGTCCTATAGATTTTGTAGAAGTCTATCAAAATCTGTCAGAACGAGTGATATTTAAATGTATGTATTTTGGGACAAGCTTTATATAATAGCCCAACACATTTAACGGATGTGATATGGTATTTAGATCTACAAAAGTGGTGCAGGGTATAATATACGTCGGCCCTCTGCCCGACTTTAGACTTTCTTACTTGTCTCATTCTTAATAACAGTGATTGCCGCCTTAAACTGTGAATTATTATTCGAATGACATTTTGATAACTTTTATTTCCAATTTTACAAATTATTTGCTTTACGATAGGTACCTTCTGTATCTCTAAATACTTTTACTGCTATTTTGTTTTTTTTTTTTGGATTGCTCATAGTTTGTTATGGCTGCGAGTTCGCTATTGTTGTTTAATAATTAGAATAAGTTTATCATTCCTTTGTAATATTATTATTGTTAATATTAGAATAGCATTATTATTCAGTTGTATACTCAGGTTAGAAATTCTATGTAATATATTTATTGAGGCCGCGAGGTTTTGTTTGTAATTACAAGTCTGATATAAATGAAATTGTAAATGTAAGGCATTTTTAACAGTTTTTTTATTGACCGTTAAAAATGCAACGATTCAAAGGACGTTTCTGTAATAATTTTAATCAAGAAATGTATATTTTGTAAGATTTTGTTTTAATAGAAATTTATTTCCATTTTACTGGGTGAGTATGAAAATATTGTGCCCCTCTACGGCGACTTAAAAAATTTAGTGTCAACCACCCGCCGAGACAAAAATGGATGGTAAGAAATGTCATATATGTCCAGTTTAGTGTTGAATTGCTGGAGGAAGAAAATTCTCGGAAAAAATTATAATTTTGATTTTGCCCAAATAAAATCACGAAAAATATTTGTTCAATATGTACATATTTGAATATTGGGCATAAGCTCCCAGTACATACAAATAGATACTATGGAATAGAAAAAGATTAAGATTAGATAATATCATAAATTTACCATAAATTTATCATGTGAACACCAATTTCCCTTAAATATACAATCTGTTTGTCTATTGTAACCAAATTGGTTTTTTTTTTTGATTGATTTGCAATCTTGAACCGGCTTTTGACGGTATGCTCCGATGATTTGACATCATTCCGTATATAGAATAATCGAACAAATTTATCCTCAAGTCAATTGAAGGATAATTGCCAAAGTAATGTATGCAAATCCAATAGCAAAACTTCAACATCCACAAACTAAAGAGATGAAAGCATTGAATATCCAGTTTTAGGAGGAGGAATCGTTAAAGCGATAAGTTGGGAAGCAATTTTTTTCAAAAAAATCTCTCCAAACGCTTGACTTCCAAATTAATTTTATTATTTAATGCTTCGCAATACGTAATGGTCCCTGGCTAAACGCTTTGACAGCATAGCACGTATATACGTTTGCTTAATTGTTTTGTGGCCTCGATTGATAGCCATTTTCAAGAGTTACATGGTGTTAGATGATTATAATCCTAAACGCAAAAAATCAAATTTGTTTTTAAAACCATCAAACGAGTCTCGGTCCAATATATTTGATGAATTCTACGCTGGAAATAATCTTCCAACGTAATGCAAATTGTATCAACTGGAAATCGGCGAAGAAGTTAAGCCATTTCTGTGTAAACAATTCATTGAAGTGTCCATCTAAATCTTCAAGAAGGTCCTCTACAAAATATCCGCCTGCCGGTGCACGTATATTCGCCTGGAATGGTCTGTATCAATTTCTCAAAATCTTCATAATGTTCGGTAACGAGAAATTGGGCGCAGTATTCTGTTTCGAATTGATGAGCTAAATCTAATAATTTGTTGATGTATGTTAACAATTGCGCTTATGTATGTCGTGAAGTGAAAAATTTGTTTTATTCTCACGACTTTCGGAAAATGATGTTCTTATAAGAATCCACCACATGTTTCAAATAGAAATCTGACCAAAGATATCAGTTTGTCGGATAGCTCATTACCAAAGCTTTAAAAAGGTCAATTCATTATGTATGGTTTCGGGATCTGCCAGCAATTGACTTATCATGTAAATAATAATAACGATGCCGAGGCTTATGGTATATTGGTCGTCTTGATCGGGGTTCGTTCTGAGACCAAAATCATTTCTATCAGCCTTCGCTGTAGTGGATCCATTTATTGAAATCACGTTCCAAATTATACAAAAATCTATCTTCTAAAGATATATATACTTGGCTGCAGCAGTGGGTCCAACCAAGTTGAATGGATGTTTACTTGTAAGTCGGGGTTTCGCATTAATATCATAGGTAGGTATAAGTTTCGAAGGAGAGAATGACACAATATTCATTACCCTTGTAAACCACATTGGCTTTATTTATCTGTAATTAAATAGAAAATTTTATGAAGATGCCATATAAAAAAAGTGGCAGCTCACATAATTCGAACAAACCCTCAATGGTACATGTTTTACATATTCCTCGAATATGTTTGTAGTGCTCTGGGAAAGACAAGGAACAACAGAGTTGACTTCACACTCCGCAGATATCCACCCAATTAGTATTTGGCGTATAATATTTCCAAGTCTCTGACAAGCCACATTTTATTGTCCTCTCTTTCGCTCAGTTTTTGACTTCCGATATCTGGTTATCAGGCCTCCTTTTAAGACATTCATAGCCATTTGTCATCCGCATATAGGAGAGAAGGAGGCCTGGCTGAGGCCAAAAAATGACGTCAGCTTTCTGTTGCTGTAAAGCAAATTGATCATTTTTTTCTTCAACGTTCCACAATACGCATGCTGTAATCATATAGAATTTGGGCTTCCTTGCGGACCAGTGTTAATGTTCGACTCCAAAATCCAGCTCGCATTCTCTTTCCAAGGCTTTGTGAGGACCGTATCGATTTTTCTCAAAATGAGCGCGTTTGAGTGTAATATTTTAGAGCATGCTGTTATTGGCTGTTTATTGCAAATTCGTAAAAAGTCATCTCTTTGGCAATTCTCCAAGTCAGCCAGACGATTGGTGGGCATTTAGAAATTTGATTCTTTCTCAATCCAAGGCCAATTGTCTTCCTGAAGCAACTTTGCTATCGAGTTATAGATAGTGCTGTGAGATTTCCACTGCTGTCGCATACTGTGAAATGTTTAAGTGAATTCCTCTTCGCGTAAACCATCATTCGAGGGTATTCATATATTTCCGGCACAACTTGTAAAGTTTCTTACCACAAGGCCCACATACTGAGCGTCTGACCTCGCGTACATTATACCAGAACATAGTTTCACTGTTTGACCGCCAAACCTCTGACACCATACGTAGTTGATATTTTGCATTCGAGATATATTAATAGATAGAAGAGATCCAAACTGAAGCTTTTCATTTCGAGCAACCGATGATCCGAATAATTGTTTCAACTACTATTTTTCACAATTGGCCCAGGGCGTTGCAAGCAATGTTGATATATATCTTTATAAGCTCTTGTTTTCGCGATTCTTCCTCTAATTGTATGGCAAGTCCCATTTGATTAAGGCAATGAATGTTCCAGCTTTATAACAATACTGGGCGTCATAACTTTTACGAAGATAATGTCCGAACTTGCAGTTTTAGCAAACAATGCAATAAAATTTTGTTTTGATTCCCTATCACTACATAAACATATGTATTTTTACATGTAGCTACCCGAAGACTACAAACAACATAGATAAGAAAACCAATAAATTGTAGATGGCGCTATATTAAAAAAAAATTGGTATTCACCTCCAGCGGAAATTTCAGCTAACCATCAGATATACATTGCTATATATTAGCCAACGACGTTATTATCGATTGTATACATATTATTAAACTGTGTTATTGGCTTGCAAAACAAAATTTCCACTAGAGGTGCATACCGGGCTTAATGCCAATATGTGGGTACTACCCTGCCAGCATTTCAATGTTCCATTTCATCCTCATCGCTACCACAGACTCGTAAGTGACACTGCAACAATCGCCAACTGTGATAGTATTTTGCCATCACTATTCGCATGAAAGTATTTTGCCATCACTATTGTTACAAGAGCCATTTTATATTTTGTGAAAACACAAGCGCAACTGGCTTATTATAATTTATTTCAATGAAAACGAAAATAAAGTGCTGAAAACATAGTTATTACGCTTAAAATTGTGAAAAGTAAATTGGTGAACAATTTTTGACTTTCCAAATGGAATAAAGTGATAGTTTTTCAAATATTTTTCCAGACACGCTGCCTCCATTGGGAATAAAAGTACTGGCTGATAGACGCTACAACATTTAACTTACAACTTGTAACTCAACATCAATCTCTTATTAATGCATAAAAATGTGTTAAATGTGATGTGATAGCCGTATAAATGTTATATTTATGAGAATTTATAACTGTTTCATAAAATTACTAAACATCTAAAAAATCGTGTTTTACTTGACCACAATGATTCTTTTACAACTATCTTAAAATGCACTTTGTCTGATTGTTTGAAGGGGCTCTTATTGGCGTCCTTCTAAATGTATCCAGAAGGGCTCCTAATAATTGCACTCATGCGATACTTTTTTGTAGTAACTTGGCGTGGTACAACTTCTCAATAGTGACGGCGCTTTTCCGAGGAGTTTGGATATCGTATACGACTGTTTTCGACGTAGTGGGGATTCTCAGAAGCGCCCCCAAATTCAAAAAATGTTGGCAGGGTATGTTCAGTATCTCAGCCGAAACCCCTGAAGCTTTTATTCCAGGAATTTAGATATATAAAATGTTTGGGAAGCAATGATTGGATCTTTTTCATCCAAACGAACAGGATATTTTGTTTTTTGTTGGTGTACGACCAATAAAATCATAAAGCTGTGAACAAGGAATTACCGAAAATGTTGTTAGGTCGATGTTATCGATTGTCTACATTTTTCTTCCAAAAGAAAACGTATCAAAAGTGTAACTATTTGGTAGCAGACTCTTTTTTGATGCGATATGGCCTTATTATCGATTGTTTAAGTTTTGCTCCAATAAGAAATACACGGCAAAACTGTGTTATTGGCATGCTTAAGAAATTCATTATTATATTTGCACACAAAAATTCCGTGAGGAGCTCTTATCGATAATGTAATAAACGACGTTTCCGCTAGATGTACTTACCGGATTTTAAGCGCGATATACATGCCAACAAAGCCATTTTGCTATGATTTTCTTTGGGGAGAATATATAAACCATGGCTGAACAAGAAGGTTAAATCATGGGCCCATATGATTACAATTTTTTTATTTCGACAAAATTTTAAGATGTCAAAATCATATGTTTATGGTAATTGCAGCTCTCCAAATGACACTGCATAGCAAATGCATCTCAAACAAACTCGCTCATTCATAACTGGAGAATTGTTCGAAGATGACTTGAGTATCTTGATAACATATTCCAGACCCAAAATACCATGCACATCAGTTTTTAAACTGCATCATAAACTGTTTTTGTTAATAGATGGCGAAGATCCATTTGACTGACTTCCATTCTTAACTTTGGTGGTTACTATAGTCTTATTTGTCTCATATCGACGTTCCTCGGATGAATTATCCACTTCACAATCACTCATAGGTGACGCAATTAAATTTGAACCTTTATTTTTCTCTGGATTTGAATTATTTTTTCAGGACAATTGAAAGAATAAATAATTGCCACTTTTACCAATGCCATACGATTCTTTTATCAGCTGATTTTGACTTCTTAAAATTGTAAACAACATATTGAAATTTGTTGTTTTTGTTATCGTGATTCAACCTCCTTATTCAGTCATGATATAAACATTCGTTAACATCGTTATAACTTTCAAACTTCCAACCTTTGAGGGTAACAGCAATTTCGATGGAGGTACAGGCTGGGCTTTAAAATATAATAATGTACGTTAATTGACGCTGGAATAATATAACGGTGCTTTCCACTGAACAAGTGTCTCTTAAATCTGGACATACATATAGCCCCGAAGAACCTATTTCATATTTTATGTGGTCCATGGCAAATACATAACGTCCATCCATTGTTCAAATCGAGTCTAAGCATCAATAAAGCGCTGAAAGACTTATCTACCGGTAGCAATAATGCATTTGTAAAGAATAACGATTGTACCACCACTTGGTATTGATACGAGGGAGTTTTAAAGAATCGTGTTGAATTTGAATTGGTAATAATTGTGTTAATTAATAATTAATTTGTGCTAATTTGGTTTATGTGTGTGAAGAAGAAGAAGAGATATATCGATGAAAGTACGAAGGGTGTTACCATATTACACATTTTCTTCCATGTGTGGGGACAAAATAGCGGCAAACCTATGCGCCGCATGAAAAAACCCCAACCAAAAATTTCATTTACATGCCGGAAAAAAAGTTTGGCCGCTTCCTGTTCTTGAAATTTTCCATCACTCGAGACGATTCGTCAAAAATCACACAATCATATTTACGGCAAGATTCTTTCAAAACGTTGGTTTCATTTTAAACGAACGAATCTTTTCGAATCCTTGGTATGTATCTTCTTGCGAAATGAATACTCAGAATTTATGCAAGTCGTTCCAAAATGCTTGTTGTAGGACGATAATGCAGTTTTTTCGTGTAGCCCCGTATACGATTCCAGCTGTAGTTTCTTTTGCGTTCCAATAACACAGTTTTGCCATGTATTATTTAGGGGAGCAAACTGTACACAATTAATAAGACTGTAGCTAGAAAAATAACTTAGAATTTATTATAAATAACGGAAACAACGTCGTCCTTATTTCGCTGACAAAAACGTCCACGCATATTTTATGGATAGCAGATATATTGCTAGTGGCGCATATCGGGTCTAGGCCTGAAATGCACAGAATATTTGCGCTATCCACAACAAAGGCATTGCTACATTTGCTAACGGAAATCATTATCGATTGTTACATTTTGCTCCCATAAGAAACACATGGCAAATCTTCTTTATTAGAGTGCAGTCATTTTCAATATATTTTGTATGATATATGACATTTTATATTGATATTATTACTATGGACAGGAACTGTTATCCATACCTTGATAGAATAAGAGTTTGTTTATATATATAAGAGTTTGTTTTATCATGATCCATACAATGGGTGATTTGTTAATAATGTTATATTTTGTCCCTATATGTTTGGGAATTTTGGAATTTTCTTAACATTATCTTCGGGCCGACTACAGAAACATCTGATATGGCAACGCCATAACTGCTCAAAGACAGTCGGTGGGGGTAAACGTTAAAACTAGTTGATCGTGGGTAAAGTCAGAAAAGTAAACTCTTTAAAATCGTTGCTATCGGCGTGATCGTTTGCAAGTGAGCCCTGTTAAAACTGACGTTGCTAGAAAATTGTTTTTGAATTATCTGAAAATCAGGAAAAATAAGTGAAACACATTACAGTAGACTGCAAAACAATATTGATGAAAAACAAACACACAAGTGAATTGTAAAGTTTTCTCGTAACTTACATAACAAAGTTAGAAAACTTGCACCTAACCGCTATGTGGACTCATTATTTCAGAACGATATGGTAAAGATATTTCTTTTGTGTGTAGTTTTCGTACAAAGCCAAAAGAGTGATCGAATTTTTTTCTCATTCCTTTCGTTCATTCTCTCGGAATGTTAACATTTTTTTCGTTTTCTTTTCTTTTTTTTCTTTTTGTTAATTGTTAATTATTATTAGTAATCTTTAATTGTTGCGCATATATTTTTGTTAATTCTGTGTTGTTTTTGCCATTTGCTATCTTATTTTAGTTCTTAATTCTTGGAAAAAGGAGTGAAATGGTGGCAAAGACGTAAATTACAAACGTCGTTTGAGATAATTAAAAAAAAAAATGGTGCAATAAAAACGGGCTCGCATGTATATCTCCCCCAAAAGAAATCGAGTCGAGTGAAACTTTGTGATAATCTATCAGATTTTTTTGTTTTGTTAATACTATTATACAAAGATATAAAAATTCATCAAGTTTGTCGTCTCATCGCCACTCCCCCCGCTGCCACAGCTGAAAACGTCGTCGACAACGACGACGCAGTGTATATAGAAAATAACATGAATGTATCGA
>PGFW01043964.1:0-11968 GCA_003123925.1 Haematobia irritans | reverse complement strand
GTCTACACAGAAAAAAATTTCCGTAGTTAAATAATGGCTAAACCTTAACTTCTAATTGGAATAAATTATTGTTGTAGTTAAATCTTAATAGTTCTTATCCGAAATTTTCCACAGCTTTAATAAATCTTACTTTTTTTAAGTATAGTGTGCAATAAATTTTATAAGTTCAATGACGTAAACATAGTTACCATATCGAACTAAAACAATGAAAATGGTTCATTCACGACAGTAAGAATGACTACTGTATGGTTACGAACTCGTCATAATTCGCCCAATTCGATCTTCTTCTTTAATTTTACGTAATTCTTTTTACTCCTAATGGAGATGATGTAATTTCGTGAACTCGCATCTCAAAACGTACAACCAGCGCGCATGACAAACATCTTCCTGGTTTAATAACGCTTTTGTTGGGAACTCTCAAATGTGAATACCCAAATTACTCGTCTACATTTCGTGACGCTGGCTAATCTCATCCTCTCCCATTACCAACACAGATCACTTTGTGTTCGCCGTGTTACCAAAGAACCGCCACCGCGACCTCGCCCCTAGACAGAATACAAACATAAGAAAGAACGCGAAATTTTTGTCAAAATTTTATTTCTATAGAAAATAGTTTAACGCTGACTATTTTTTTTTTCTGTGTATATAGTATGGCCTTAAAGTTTAATCCACATAACTTACATTGATTGCTTTGTGTGGTGGTGTCTGTTGGTTTTGGCCTGTTAATGCTGTTGTTGTAGATACTGCCCAAAATTGTAGTGTTGCTGTTATTGTTGTTGGTATTTGGCCTTTTCTCAAAAATTCATATTAAATTAAAAATTTTTGACGTTTCAGCAATAAATGCGTACAAGTGGCAGGATATTTGAAACTTTGGATTTCATTGTATTTGCAAGGATGATACCACCAATAGCCCTCTCGCAAACACACACACTCACACATGCATATGTATGTCCATATATGCTCCCACAACTTACAATTTCTCATAGGATAAAGGAAGGAATGGTTGCGTATGTGTGTGTGTGTCTACATTAGTGGTCGTAATCATCATCGTAGACATTGTATCTTGAAATTTGAAAATGGTTACGTTTGATTACATGTGTGTGTGGAAATTTAAATACTTGCCAGGACTAAGGAGTAATCGCTGAAAATGCGAAATACTATAAAAATGGACGACGAACATATCATCATACTGTTGCCAATGAATTTGGTCGAAGTTATTCTGGAGAAAGGGTGTGAGGCAAGTGCTTGATAGTCCTTACTCATGGCCAGGTTTTTGTGGTAGTATTGATAAACGTCGTGGAGGTTAGGAATGCCAACTAAAGATAGGATTCGCTATAGCCGAGGGAGGATAGGTTAGGTAAAGAGGCAACCCTTTATTTTAGGCTCACATAGACTATTCAGTCAATTGTGTGGAGGTGAATTTCTCTCTCATCAATGAGTGCTGCCCGATTCTCTGTTTAGTTCAATGATAAGGGACCTCGTTTGTATAGCCAAGTTTCGGACTTGGCGTTTTACATTACGGTGAGGGATTACTGAAAGGGCGTAATCATTTTGGTCGAAACTGGGATTGAATCCATGACCTTTTGTATACCAGGAGGGTATGCTAACCATTGCACAACGGTGGCTGCCCCATATATAGTTTCTATTATTTAAAAAATCCCTCAATGGCATCCCTAACCGCTGTGATAATGATTGTGGTGGTGGTGGTAGTCATCCAGTCAGTCAGTCAGTCATCTAATGATTGAAGCGTATTCATGGTTGGTTAGTTCGCTGAAAACGTGAAATGTTATTTAAATATTAATACTAATAATGTTGTAGATGTATGAATGTGGATATGGTCCTTGGTCCTGAAAGCTTTGGCCTGATGATTAAAGTAGAATTTTTGAAATGGAAGGAGTCAAATGTATGGATGCTTATCGTCTATGGTTATACAAGTGCTCACATATACTCATACATCTATCTCATATGTCCACACATGTATAATTGTTGGAATTGCTGATTAATAGACAAATGAAAGTGAAAGGACGAGGACGAGGACCATGAGTACAACATCTAGCTCCATCATATTGGGTACACGCATTTTGTAAAATTTTCAATTTGGTACAGTTTATACCAAAATGTAATTTCAAAATAAATCAAGAATTTCCATTCGAAATTAATCTTAGAGTGGATGATGGTGGGTATTGAGATTGCTGGGGAAGATGTGTATAAGGGAGCAGTGATACATTTAGCCTTATTTAATGAACGAATGTGAAAGCTGCAGAAAGGAAACCATTGTATATGCAAAGCTTATCCATCCTCCCATAACCCACATACATAGAAATTACATTAATCGATAATAGCTAGCTAGTAATCCTTATGCAAAGCATTTTTATTAATCAAGGATCAAAGGCCAACATTCATGGGGAAAAGGGAAATTAAAGAATTTTTAATGAAGGTTGAACTTAGACGGAAAACTGCTTTTGGGAAGATTTTTAACTGTGATAGATATATAGAATGCATGTTGGCTATAATGCTCAAACCAAAATAGTAAGGTTGCCAGGAGATAAATTGTTTTCGGACAATATTCTGAGGTGGAAGTCCATAGGGACAGAACCATATTTACAAATAATTTGCTCCACGTGCCATGAAAAATTAAAAAAATAGAAAATGTTGTCCAAATTTTATTTCTATAGAAAATTTTTTTAAAATTTTACTTCTATCAGAAAAATTTTGTCAACATATTTTATTTCATATAGAAAATATTTGTCAAATTATATGTTCAAATTGAAATTAGCTTTAGAAAATTTTCGAAAAATTTTTATTTCTATTAGAATTGCAAAATCTTTATTTCTATAAGAAAATTTTGTCAAAATTTTATTTTCTATAGGAAATTTTTGTCGAACCATTTTATTTCTAAATGAAAATTTTCGCACAAAATTTTATTTCTTAATAAAGGAAGTTTTGTAAATATTTATCGATGTTCTACTATGACCTCAACTATAGAGATACTTTTTGTTACAAAAAATTATTTCTTTAGAAATATTGTCAAAATTATTTCTATAAAAAAGTTTTGCCGAAATTGTTTCTATAAACAAAAATTTGTCAAATGTTATTTCTATAGAGATTTATTTGCTTGTTTTTTTGTTCAACATTATTATTTTAATAATATTTGCATTACAATTCTTACTATGACCTCAACTTATAGCAATACTTTTTACAAAATTTTTTTCTTTCAGAAATTTATTGTCAAAATTTATTTCTATAAGAAAATTTTATCAAATTTATCTTCTATAAGAAATTATTGTCAAAATTTAATTTTTATACAAAATATTCTTCTATAGAAAATTTGTATAAACATTTTCATCGTATTCGTAGAAACTTTATTTTAGCAAAATTTAATTTCTTTAGAAAATTTTTATTTATCATCGAAAATTTTAGTTCAAATTTGTTTCTATGAAAAAATTCTTTATCCAGACGATTTTATTTCTATAGAATTCTTACGTCAACATTTTATTTTTATAGCAAGTTTTATCAAAATTTTATTTCTATATAAAATTTTCTCAAAATTTTATTTCTATAGAGAATTTTGTCAAAATTTTATTTCTATAAGAAATTTTGTCAAAATTTTATTTTTATACAAAATTTTTTCAAAATTTTCTTTCTATAGAATTTTTGTCAACATTTTGTATGTATAGCAAATTTTATCAAAATTTTATTTCTATAAAAATTTTTGTCAAAATTTTATTTCTATAGAATTTTTGCCAACATTTTATTTGTATAGCAAATTTTATCAAAGTTTTATTTTTATACCAAAATTTTGTCAAAATTTACTTTCTATAGGGAATTTTGTAAAATATTTGATCATTCTTACTATGACACCAAGTCTTATAAAACTTTTACAGAAATTTCTATAGAATTAGAAATATTTCATAATTTTATTTCTATAAAAAATTTTTGTCAGATTATATATTCTATAGAAATTTTGCCAACATTTTATTTGTATAGCAAATTTTATTTTTATACAAAATTTTGTCAAAATATACTTTCTATATGGAACTTTGTAAATATTTGATCAATTCTTACTATGACCTCAAGCTTATAGAAACTTTTCACAATTTTTTTTTTCTTTAGAAATTTTGGTCAAAATTTTATTTCTATAGAAAGTTTTATCAAAATTTTATTTCTATAGAGAATTTTGTCAAAATCTTGTTTCTATAGAAATTTTGTGAAAATTTTATTTCTGTAAGAAATTTTGTCAAAATTTTATTTTTATACAAAATTTTGTAAATAATTTATCGATTTTTACTATGACCTCAATTGTATAGAAACTTTTTACAAAAATTTATTTCTTTAGAAAATTTTATTTCTATCGAAAATTTTGTCGAAATTTTGTTTCTATAAAAAATTTTGTCCGAATTTTATTTCTATAGAATTTTTTGTCAACATTTTATGTTTATAGCAAGTTTTATCAAAATTTTATTTCTATAGAAAATTTTGTCAAAATTTTATTTCTATAGATAATTTTGTCAAAATTTTATTTCTATAGAATTTTTGCCAACATTTTATTTGTATGGCAAATTTTATCAAAATTTTATTTCTATCGAATTTTTTTTTCAAAATTTTCTTTCTATAGGAAATTTGTGTAAATATTTTATCGATTCTTACTATGACCTCAAGTTTATAGAAACTTTTTACAAAAATTAATTTCTTTAGAAAATTTTATCAAAATTTTATTTCTGTAGAAAATTTTGTCAAAATTTTATTTCTATAAAAAATGTCAGAATTTTATTTCTATAGAATTTTTTGTCAACATTTTATTTTTAAATCAAATTTTATCAAAATTTTATTTCAATAGAAAATTTTTTCAAAATTTTATTTCTGTAGAAAATTTTCACAAAATTTTATTTCTATAGAAATTTTGTCAAAATTGTATTTCTATAAGAAATTTTGTCAAAATTTTTTTTTTTATACAAAATTTTGACAAAATTTTCTTTCTATAGGAAATTTTGTAAATATTTTATCGATTCTTACTATGACCTTAAGCTTATAGAAACACTTTACAAACATTTATTTCTTTAGAAAATTTTGTCAAAATTTTATTCCAAAAGAAACTTTTGTCGGAATTTTATTTCTATAAAAAATTTTATCAAAATTTTATTTCTATAGATTTTTTGTCAGCATTTTATTTTTATAGCAAATTTTATCAAAATTTTATTTTTTACAAAATTTTGTCGAAATTTTGTTTCTATAAAAAAATTTGTCAGAATTTTATTTCTATAGAATTTTTTGTCAACATTTTATTTGTATAGCAAGTTTTATCAAAAAATTATTTCTATAGAAAATTTTCTCAAAATTTTATTTGTATAGAGAATTTTGTCAAAAATTTATTTCTACAGAATTTTTGCCAACATTTTATTTCTATAACAAATTTTTTCAAAATTTTCTTTCTATAGGAAATTTTTGTAAATATTTTATCGATTCTTACTATGACCTCAAGCTTATAGAAACTTTTTACAAAAACTTATTTCTTTAGAAAATTTTATCAAAATTTTATTTCTATAGAAAATTTTGTAAAAAATTTTATTTCTATAGAAAATTTTGTCAAAATTTTATATCTATAAAAATTTTTGTCAAAATTTTATTTCTACAAAATTTTTGTCAACATTTTATTTGTATAACAAATTTTATCAAAATTTTATTTCTATAGAAAATTTTCTCAAAATTTTATTTCTATAGAGAATTGTGTCAAAATCTTTTTTCTGTAGAAAATTTTGTCAAAATTTTATTTCTATAGAAAATTTTATAAAAATTTTATTTCTATAGAGAATTTTGTCAAAATCTTATTTCTATAGAAAATTATGTAAAACTTTTATTTCTTTAGAAAGTTTTGTCAAAATTTTATTTCTATAGAAAATTTTGTCAAAATTTTGTTGCTAAAGGGAATTTTGTCAAAATTATATTTCTATAGCAAATTTTATCAACATTTTGTTAAAATTAAATGTAATTTTTGGAAGGTTCAAGTGTGGTTCATTGTTGGGTTTAATGAACTGCCTGAATTTATTCTGATAATTGGTTGATAGTTTTGCTGCAAGTAGAGGATGCTGATGAGAATGTGGTAATTCCGAAACGTGCGTCCATCCAACCATCTTGCAGTCTATAGGGCTTTGCCCAAATAAATTTGACAAACATTCTTTTCCTTTTCCTAACGCCAAGAAGGAGTAATCATAGTCCAACCTTTTAGTATACGGATCGGCTTAGAATTAAATTCTGAGTCGATTTAGCGATGCCCGCCTGTCTCTGTCTGTCTGTCTGTCTGTTGATGTATTTTTGTGTGCAAAGTACAGCTCGCAGTTTTAATCCGATTGTCCTAAAATTTGGTATAGGGTCCTGTTTAAAATTAATTTAAAAAATATGACAAAAGACTAAATATTTCAATTAAAAATTCATCTCAGAAGAAGTTAGAAATCACCAACGAAACGTCGAATTTAAATATGAAATAAAGTCTTTTTATTTGCATATTGAGAGACCTTGAAAGCCCATTTTAGAACAGATCTAAAAATAACCATTTTTTTTTTAATTTAATAAAAAATATTTTATGTCAATTGACTTAAATTAATTTGATTTAAAATTTTAAAAATTGTTTGTTTTGTTTTTTTTTTAATAATAAATATTTTTATGTTAATAAAAATCAATATATTTTTTAATTCAATTAAAATTATATTTGGAAAAAAATTACTGATATTTTTTCTGTGCATATTAGGTAGCAATATGTTCTCCTACCATCACAGCATCAGTCCATACATAATTTCCCTTCTCCTATTAAAAAAAATAAAAACACAACAGAAGCCAAAAATAGTCACCCGAAAAAAAACTACCAACAAACATTTACTACTAAATTCTAAATTCAGAAGTTAATTAAAAAAGAAAGTGATAGCCAGACAACAACAATAAAAGAAAAAGAAAAACATACCAAATTCAACCTTCAGAGAAAACAAAAGTTAATATTTAATAATAACACATCAAAAAAAAAATAGAAAAATAACCCAAAAAGGTAGGATGCAGTTGTCTTCTAAACCAAAAACAAAAAGGTAAACATAAAAGGTCTGTCATTGAAAAAAAGGAAAAAATTTAAATAGGAAATTCTAGACAAAACAAACCACAAATCAAACAAAAGAGATATTAACATTTTGTTTGAAGAATAAAAACTAATAGAAATTCAGAGGGATAAAGCAACAAAAAAAAACACAACACAAGGATTAAGGGACATTGGCCAAACAACCATCAATGTAAGAAGAAATAAAAAAGGCGCAAAAATCGAGGGACATTTTAAACCAAAACTCGAAGAAAAGGAAAATTGAAATACAATAGACAGAGAGATAAAGGTGAAAGCCAAGAATAAACGGCCAAGAAACTAGAGCAACAACATGTTGCATGGCATTGCAATAAATTGCACATGTCCTGTTCGAAGGCTAAGCCACATAGACTAGAATAGAAAAAGAAAAAACACTCAAATATTTTCGAAATGCTTTGAGAAAATAAAGAAATCACTCATTTCTTTTATTCTCACACATAACATATACTCACTCTCACCCACTCTCTTGACTATGACTTTATACTCTCTCTTTACTCCCATACAAGTGAGTGTAGAGCATAAACAAGCCACTCAATTTAAAAATTTTACCGCGAAAATGCATCTGCAGGATATGGGAGAATAGAAGAAAACCGGATACATAGCAAATGCATGTCCTTGCAACCACTATTCAAAAAAAACACACACACACATATACTCAGACAGGACCTATACACATACATACACCCTATGAAATTCCTTAACTAAATAATAGCTTTGAATTGCATACCGGCAAATGTGTCTGGCTGACTCTCTATGTGACCGTAGCCAATGTGACTCTCAACGGGGGTTGATTTAATTTTTTTTTTGCATTAAAGAGTCCTTAGTGTTGTTGTTGTTGTTTTGGATCGTTATTATTCGACATAGAATTTATGTGCATTTCCAATATGTTATCCTTGATAGAGTGTATGTGTGTGTGTTTTTTTTTTGCCATAATTGCATCTTCATTCATGTGTATCCATCAATATATTGCATTTCTGACATGCCTTTGGTTGATAATTAAACAAAAAAAAAAATCGAGGGATGATCAGTGATAGCTGGAGATAGACATGAAAATCTACAGCTGTAAACTATGATTGAGTACGATGCGTTGTTATTGCCCCCACATTCCCACCAAACCAAAGAAAATAAAAAAGGAAAATATATTTGAAAATAATAATCCATTCTACAAGTTCAAAAGTAAAACACTTTACCGGAAATGATTAGGGATTTATCCCACGCATATCTTCGTTATTATAGATTGTCTTTATTAACCCGCTGAAAAGGATTCGAGTACAAGGCTTAAGAAACTTGTCCTACATAGAGTATTTAAATATTACAAACCCCTTTGAATTCCATTGGAACTTGTAGAGTACTCCAAATAGTTTTCATACTATTAATGAACAAGTAGATATAGCAGTAAGTTCGGCCGGGCCGAATCTTGAATACCCACCTGAATCAAATATTAGGGTTTCCTTTTGGAAATTTCAAGGGGTCTCTGCTTGACACATCAAGCAGAGCAGTTCAACCAGTACACTTCCCGAAGATAAATTTAAAGATTTTACCTATGAAGACTATAGTCAGATTCTGGATTTATAAGACCATTTTTGTTTGAGTTTAGAGGAATCAATTAACATCTCTTGATAAGTGTGCAATGAAAATCATAAAATAACGTTTGGATTTGAAGAATACTAAATCTGTAGATTTTTCACCCGAGGAAAAAATATGGAAAATTCTCCCTTACCCTCAAGAAGTGAATAACCGTTTTATATGGAGGCCTTACAAGTGGACGCTGATATAAAACTTAATCCGATTACCGTTTGTGATCTAAAAATACCAGAATATTTACAATTTCGGCAAATTGTATAAAAACTTCGTATTCTAAGAAGCCCAAGTGAGTTTAAAATCAGGAGAATTCGGTTTCTTATGGGGATAGTACTAAAATATGGACAGTATACTCACCGTTTTTCGCGCACACTCGTTTATGGGCGCGGCAAACTATCTCTATGAAATTTCAATTTCAGGCGAAATTGGATTAAAAACTTCGGAGATTCTAAGAAGCCAAAGAAGTAAAGATCGGGAAATTCGTTCTGTATGGGGATATACTAAAATATGGATGAGAGTACTCACCGATTGCGGCACATCTCTTCTATGGTCCTAAATTCACCTCTAGATTTTCCAATTCAGGCAAATTGGAATAAGAAAGCTTCGGAGATTCTAGAAGCCGCGGATGACCCAAATCGGAGATCGGTCCATTATGGGGGCTATACCAAACATGGACCGATACCACGCATTTTCAGGCACACCTCTTTTTTATGGTTTCTAAAATACTCGTACATTTCACTTCAGGTATAAGATTGAATAAAAACTGGGCGGATTCTAGAAACCCAAGACACCAAATGGGAGGTCGGTCTATATGGAGGCTATAACCCAAAACATGGACTCGATGCTCACACATTTTTGGCAGCACCTTTTTTAGTCCTAAAATACGTCTAGATTTCCAATTTCAGGCAATTGAATAAAAACCTTCACGGTTTGCTAATAAGCCCAAGACCAAATAGGGAGTCGGTTTATTATGGGACCATACCAAAATACAGGGACACCGATGCTCAACCATTTTTGGCGCATTCCCTTTTTTTATAGTCTAAAATACCTCTAGTTTCCAATTTCAGGCAAATTGAATAAAAACTACGGTTTCTAAATAGCCGCAAGACCAAATCGGGAAGGTCGTTTATATGGGGACATACCAAACATGGAACCGACTGCTCACCGTTTTCCGCACACCTCTTTATGGCGCCGAAAAATATCGCTCCAAGATTTCCAATTTCAGGCCAAATTGGATAAAAACTGGCGGATTCTAGATAGCCCAAAGAAGTAAAACGTCTATATGGAGGCTTATACCAAAAACATGGGCCCGATACTCACCCACTTTTCGGCACACTCTTTTTATGGTCCTGAAATAACCTCTAGATTTCCAATTTCACGCAAAAATTGGACTAAAAACTACGGATTCTATAAGCCCAATACCAAATCGGGAGGTCGATTTTATATGGACCATACCAAAACATGGACCTGATGCATCCACGTTTTTTTGCAGCATTCCTCTTATGGTTCTAAAATACCTCAAGATTTCGCAACTTCAGGTAATTGAATAAAAACTGCGGATTCTAGAAGCCCAAAACGCCCCAAAATCCGGGAGATCTGTCTATATGGGGCTATATATAATTATGAACGCGAATGTGGACTAATTCTTGCATGGTTTTTTGGAGACCATATACTAACACTAACGTTATCGAAATTCAACCGGATCGGATGAAAGTTTTTTCTCGCTCAAGAGCTACGGTAGAACAAATCTGGGATCGGTTTAATATGGGGTCTATACGTAAGAAGTGTCCCAAGTATGGCCCATTTGAATATCCGTCCCGATCTACATCAATATAGAACTACTTAATGCCAAGTTTCAAGCCGAAAGGCCTGTTTCGGTTCGGAGTTAGCGCGATTTCAACTTTATGGTGTAACAATACGGAAATGTAACAAAACGGAACCACCATCCTAAATGGTGGAGGGTATAAAAATAAAGATGTTGACAAAAATTTATTTTCTATAAAAATAAATTTCTACAACTTTTCTTAGAATACATTTTTGATACATTTTTCTCTAGAAATAACATTTAACAAAATTTTCTACGAAATAAAATTTTGTCACAATTGTTCTAATTAAAATTTTGACTATAATTTCCAAAATAAAATTTGTACAAATATTCTATAAGAAATAAAATTTTTACAAATTTTTATAGAAATGAACATTTGATCAAATTTTCTATAAAAATAAAAACTTGACAAATTTTTCTATAGAAATAAAATGTGACAAAATTTTTCATAGAATAAAAATTTGAAAAAATTTCTATAGAAATAAAAATTTTTGACACTTTTTCTATAGAAATAAATTTTGACACAATTTTTATATAGAAATAATAATTTTGACAAAATTTTCTATAGAAATAAAATTTTCACAAATTTTTGTAAAATAAAATTTTGGAGAAACTTTTTCTAGACTATAAATTTTGAGAAAATTTTGCAATAGAAATAAAATTTTGACAAATTTTTTCCTGTAGAAATAATTTCTTTAACAAATTTTCTATAAAATTAAAAATTTTATTTTATTTTAGTTTTCTATAGAAATAAATTTTGACAGAATTTTAATATACCCCCATCCTATGGTGGAGGGTATAAAAATAAAATTTTGACAAATTTTTCTATAAAAATAAAATTTTGACAAATTTTTCTTAGAATAACCATTTTTGATAAAATTTTCTCTAGAAATAACATTTTAATAAAATTTTTTATAGAAATAAAATTTTGCCACAATTTTCTATAAACATTTTGACAAAATTTTCTATAGGAATAAAATTTTAACCAAAATTTCTATAGAAATAAATGTTTACAAAAATTTTTATATAGATTAAATCATTTTGACAAAATTTTCTATAGAAATAACTATTTAATCAAATTTTCTATAAAAATGAAAACTTGACAAATTTTTCTATAGAAATAAAATGTTGACAAAATTTTTCATAGAATAAAATTTTGAAAAAATTTTCTATAGAAATAAATTTTTGATAAATTTTTTTAGAATAAAAATTTGACAATTTTCTGTAAATAAGAAATGTAAATTGTTAACAAAAATTTTTATCAGAAATAAAATTTTAAAAACAAAATTTCTATAGAAATATAAATTTTATATCAGAAATAAGAATGTTTAACAAAATTTCTATAGAATAAAATTTTATATAGAACATAAAATTTTGAAAAAAATTTTCAAAATTTTTTTTAATGAAAATAAAATTTTGACAAAATTTTCTGTAAAAATAAAATTTTC
>PGFW01043958.1:7714-20524 GCA_003123925.1 Haematobia irritans | reverse complement strand
CGGGATGGATCGTTAGAGATCCATTTGGGAGATGACTAGAACACTATGTACCAATGGTCTAGCCAGATTGGGGGATAATATGCTTCTTTATAGGCTCTGGCACAGGCCAAATGCTTGGGGGTCCCGTTCATTTACGTTGCGGGGGCGCTCGTACGGAAAGTGGACGCGATAGTGCGCCGCATTGTGCAATCCATCCGACCCTACACGTCCAATAAGAGAGTACGGCTCTTCGTGCCAACTTTCCAAGTCGATACGATCTTTTCGCTTTCGGAGTTGAGCGTGATCTTCAAAGCGACGACGGAGCGGATGATCAGATCGACTCAGGATTTCGACCACGACGCCACGACAGCGGTATAGTTCACTGTGTGGAATGGACTCTAGGCAATATCTCGATGTGTCCAAGGAAGGATGCAGGAAGTTGAATATAGCCACCGGCTGGAATCGTATGGTGGACGAGTATAATAAGATTATACTGTGAACAGTGGTAGAGCTAGTCAGTTATAACTGTAGGCGTGTTTCAACAGTTGGTAAAACGTTGAGATGCATTAACATTTTAAAAAGAACTGAAGCAAGGGAAGTCTGACCAGTCGGGGCGGGGGCACGGTATGTCATACCCTGGCACCATTGTAGACTGCCACATTTTCATACACAGTCACATCATGCGAAACAGACTACAGTTTAAGATTTGACGCCGATTGGACAAAATGTTGTTAGACGTTCCGTACAGAAAATGTACATATTCAACATTTAAAGGTGTCATATCAACTATGGAGAGAATATTGTTTTACTAATTAATGCAAAAGGAAGAAGGGTAGTCGTTGTTTTGTTTACAAGATAAGAAACTGGTCCGACTTTACTTACGTTCACGCAGAAGGGCGGGGCGATTTTGCGAGCAAAAAGTGTTTCTGCTATGAAGAAATCGAGCCAGACGAAGAAGGAGGCGGAAGGCGCGTGTGTGTGATGCCGTATTTGCGTTATGTCGACCGGCAGCCTGTCTACCGATGAGGCAGTTCACACCGAACGATGTTTCGTTTTTATAGAGCATTCGTGTGTCAATGGGCCGCGTGGTTATCAATCGGAATTGGTAAACAGCGGCACGAAGGAGGGTGAGCATCGGCTGTCCGTCTATTATTTTTACACACTTCAACTAGGAGCTTATGGCGTGACCCAAAAGTAAACAACGTGTTGCCAATCTGAGTTCGATTGGACTAGAACACTGTCGATCTGGATTGATCACAACACACCTGCGTGCTTCCACAGGACCAAATATCGTCTCCCTTCCTTCTGCCCTGTGTCCACAGTGTGGCGCGCAGAATAAAAATAATGAACTGATCTTAAAACGCCCCTAATTGCCACCAACATGCTGTAGGGTGTGCTATCGCAAGCACCGGTCTCATCCGCAAGAACGTTGGAGTTAAAATGAGAGCAAAAAGATATGCTCAGAAGTCTAAACATTACTAATGATATACTACGTATGCGTGCAATATATCTGATAATAGTCACAGGGGGTTATTTCAGGCGACGAACCAACTAAATGCCTAGTAAGTGCGGCTGTGTACAGGACTATCATGTGGTATTGCCCGGGACGGACAGTGTGCGTGTCGAACCATATCCCATCAATTGTGCGCACTTAAGAGTTAAGTGTCCTTGAAGGCGATAATCGAGTACTGCTGCCATGTTTGTGGATCGATCAACACAGTTTACCGATTATTTAGGTCATCGCCGTAGCAAGTTCGTATCGACCCGAACATCCTACAGATTGCTGTACAAAAACGGACATTCCGTCCGGAATAAACTGCTGTCTGTGAAAGCGCAGTACAATTATAGAAATCTGCATTATAGTCTTTGCAATGGAACAATAGAGTATGTATAAAGTTTTAAGGTCAACGCGCCTCTAATCGGTTGCGTGACACATGAAGAACAACATCTTCTGATTACTCCGCAGGAAAATCCTAAAATCTCTCCATATAGACATTTTCGTGTTTCAGCACATAGGACGCTTAATATTTTTCTCTCTCAACTGGTTAATCTATATTTTGAGAGGTCAATCGAAAAATTTTGCTCTCTTCTGGGGTTGCACGTTCGATTGACAAAAAAAATCTTCTCTTTCAATGTACAGAGCTAGTTCACGAAACTATATACAGTGCCTCCGCGGTAAGCGTGATAATTAAAACCCAACGCGGAGTCTCACGTCTAGCGAAACTTTTGCACGAATCTTGTCAGGAATAGTCGGAGAACATCTGCAGCCATATTCTCGGGCGAGTTGGTGCACCGTTTCTACGATAGGTCTTTTATTTTGTAAGTACACGGTTTAGACGAATTGATGTAATTGTCGGATGAAAAGGGTGATTGCAAAAGGCAAAGACAACGACAGGACTATCAGTGCGGTTGGCCCGGATTATAAAAGCAATTGTGATTCTTACGTTAATTTAACATCTCAGGCGCGTACGGAGTCAGTTCCGTGTAAGGAAAACACGCGTGTAGCCTTAGAATCGCGGTTCACGTTACGGAGTTGCGAGTGGGGTCTATAGTCGAATGATTTCAGAAACGTATCACAGCTGTGAGTCGGTCAAAAATTTGTCCCATATAAAGCTGTGAACCGTTTGTCTCTTCAAGTTTGCATTGGTTTAAAAGCTGCTCACGCGGCCTCCAGTCGTTGAAGAGGGGTGTGTGTGTGGTAGAAATGTTGCTTCCTATTCTTGATTTTGGACTTGCACTCTGTCGTTGGTCAAGAATGCGCCGTCCAACAAAAGAAAAGAGCACCGCCGTATCATGAAATTTTTCCGGCATGGCAAAATCCGAGGTACTCGAGCAACGCTGGCAAATCGCTAGAAGTTGCAAAATCAACCGTTTCCAATGTGGATTAAATTGTCTTGGGGGGAACGTTGTCGACACCAGGGAAGTCTGGATCGGGGGAAATCGGAACGAGAAGCGCTGAGACGCGAAGGAGGTTGCCGCGCGGTAGTTGTAAAATGAACCCCTACAGCCTCTCTGCCGAGATGGCCGCAAGATAAGGCATGGTGTATCCGGCCCGTGTATGGGGTGGAGCCAGCCGTGCTGGGTGCAATGGTTCGGCATGCCCGCCTTGATAGCACTAAAGGTGTGGGGTTCGATTCTGCTAGCGCGGGAACCAAAAAGTTTTTTCAGCGGTGGGATTATCCCTCGGTAATGATGGGTGAAGTTTTAGGGTTTCAAAGGCTTCTCTAAGTGGTTTCACTTGCATGTGGAACGCGTTCGGACTCGGCTGATAAAAGAAGGGATAGTTCCTCTGTCATTGGGCTTAATGGCAATGCGGGCAGCACTCAGTTGATAGAGAGAAGTTCAGGTTCAGTATCACAATGGACTGAAGTAGTCCTAAGTGAGGCTCAATCATCGGGCTGCATGGACTACCCGCGTAACCCTAACCGCTGACACATCGTCTAGAACGTGCATCGAGCAAGACACGAGGCGGACTATCGCTTACAAGAGGTAGTGCTCCAATCGCGCTCATGATAAACAGAAACAAAGTGACGACTGCCAAAGCGCGATCCCGGGAGGGCTGTACACGACGATGCTGAAAGTTGACGCTGCGTTGTAGCGATGAAGACGTCGAAACCTACCGTCCAAAGCCTGACTACAGGCACTTCCGGGAGCAGAGTCTTTATAGCGGCAAAAGGAAGGGGACGAGCAAGGTAGCAGATATTTTCAACATTAAAACTGTCAAGAGTTTCGCACGAAGGAGATATGCTGGTTTGGCAAGCCATCCTGTACCGGTGGCTTGAAAGCAGCATTTTCATAGCTTCCGAGGACTGTCAACAGAGAATTTTACCGGTGAAAGAGGTTGACATAAACGTCTGCTGCCTTTCCTGAGACACGGGTGTTCTCCCGGTCTGTTTTGGCGGATTTTGGCATCGTTTTGCCATTACGCGGTAAACAAGGCCATGGAGTCGTGACGCCCGCCGAACAACCGTGCAGGGTGTTTCGCACAGGACAAAGAATCCTCGCCCCAACACGCCAGAGCTCCGCCCAATTGAGAAATACTGGGCCTCTTGGTCAGCGGATCTAAGAAGACCAAAAAAAATCTGCTCCTAAGACTGAGCGCGCTGTTCAGGCAGAATTGGCTTTTCTGCCGGCGAAGAAAGGTGGCTGTAAAAACTGCGTGTGGCAGGTGTCAAGCGGTGAGCCGCGGCAATTCGGATGTCTGAGAAATAAACGATGTTCACGATTTTACACGCCGTTTTCCCTTGACAACATTTTGACGTATGTCACCCTTAATTAACGAATATTAGTTTGGGTGCTTTTAACTTTTTATCCGATTCTCGGTACGTGTATTTTAGATGAATTCACTATACGTAATGCTTATCAGTTTTATTTGGTTAGGCTCTGCGTCACATCGCCAACTTAACGGGATTGAGATAAATATTTAAACTAATACTTTAGTCTTGATAAAATACCAAATCAACATAGATAGAATGCCAATACAAATATTGGCAAACTGGTACATGGACACGTGTGATGCTCATCCAATCCTCGGAACAGAGTGAATGGTCTTTGAAGTTAGCACCCGTGTGCTCTCAAAACTTTTGGTGATATTGTAGTCTATTTAGTCTATTTTCTTTGAACAATCGGACACTTATCATTTTGTTTGAAATAAAAGTGAGATAAAATTCTCACACAAGGGGCTTTTAAAAGCATGCTGTCTGGACCATTTAGTGTGGATTGGTCCTACGCAGACTGTTTTGGTGCACCGCTTCAGGTATGAATTGTTCCTCAATGCTGCTGTTCACTAACTAATCTCCTCTATAGAATTTTCCGTTTTCAGACATAGTAGGAATATTATTGTTTCTTCAATGTTGTTATAGTTATTTTAAGGTCAACCGAAAAATTCTTTGTTTTTAAAATTGTCTTCTTCGACAAAAGAAATCGTTTGCTTTCAATGTAGCAAGCTATTCAGGAAACTATTATACAGTGCATCGCCCGGCTAACGTGAACTAATTAAAAACAAGCGAGTTCACGTTAGCGAACACTTCAACGATTTTTCAGGAATAAAACATACCATATTCGGGAGTTGCTACACTTTCTAATAGTCTTTATATTTGTTATAGTAATATTAAAAATAATTAATTTCATGAAAACTATATAAAAAGAAAAAGAAATCAGAAAAGAATACCTCGTGGTATTGGGCATAGTTAAGCCAATTTAAACTTTAATAATTAAAAGATTCAGCGCTACGAGAGTAGTTAAGTGGAAAACGCGTGTGTCAGCATTATGCGGTTGACGTTACGCGGTGCGCTGTATATCGAATATTTATTCAGAAACTATAAAGTGTGATACGTTCCAAAATGTTGGTCAAGTATAAAACTTGCGTATTTCTTCAATTTTGCATTTAAAAAACCTTGAGCACCCCTCATCTTTGAAGGGGCCTGTGTGTGTCCGTGTAGATGTGTCCTATTTTGATTTGGAGATTCACTCTCCTGTTGTCAATAATTTCGCCCGTCGCAAACAAGAGTAGCAGCGCCGTATCAAAATTTTGCTCGCGCATGGCGGAAAATCCGAGTAATCGCACGCAAAGGCGTGGAAGAAATCGGCCTACGAAAGTTGCACAAATTCACCGTTAAAATGGTGGTGTTAGCTTTAAGTGTTTGGGGACGGTTTGTCGAAAGCCAGAGTCTGGACTGGGGGAAATGAACCGCGAACGCCGCTTGACGACGCAAGGAGTTGCCGTGGTAGCTTTCAAAATGAAACCTAACTTCTCTCCGGGGAGCGCATAATGAAGGCAATTGTGTGTATCGGCCCGTGTATGGTTCAGGTATGAATTTTTCCAATGAGTGCTTTCACTCATTAATTTATTAGAAAGAGATCGCATCAAGTTCGAATCGAAAATTCGAAGCAATTCGAAATAGCATACATTTCATTAAAATACGATGAAAAACAATTAACAGCAGCTATACAAGAAATGTTATAATGAAATGTTACTATTGATATTCCCATATTGAATTTGGAAATATGTTAGAGCCTAATAAACAAGGGGAAGTACAAAATTTTTTATTTTATTTTATCTGTAGATGGAGAATGTAATTCACTACTTACGATAAATGATAAATTACTTCATTTTGGCTTGCTTGCTAAACAATGATTATCTATTTTCTTTTTAAATTTTCCCCATTTCTTATTACATTTACATTACAGTTACTTTTAACATACATACATACATGAGCACAAAAAAGTAGATGCCACTAATAGCCGGAAAAAAATTAACGCCTGTCAATTTTTATCATAGCTCTTAATGTGTTTTAAAATGTCGTACTGATTGGTGTCCAGGATGAATGGCAAATAAAAAATTAAATATTCCAATAAGATAACGGATTATGTTTCCATTCCAAGTTGGTTTAGTGAGCCCATTTGGATGTGATGTGGAAGTTTCCCTCCAGTATCGACGTTGACATGACAGCGTTTGCTATTAACAACAGACTTTTTCTATGAGTGTAAGTAAATTCAAGTAAATTCAAAATTTCAATCTAAATAATAACTATTGTATATGTAGTGTGTGTACCTGTATGTAGTACAACAACAACATTGGATTGAATTAAAAATAAATGCACTGTTAGAAAAATATGTTTTTCATATGTTCCGATATAATCAAAATGTGTTTACGGCACAATTTTAAAACACAACATATTTAAGTGCGAACATGTAATGTTCCTAAACTAACACTAAATGTTTGGCGACATCTTATGTTAATATTTAAATATATTATGTTTTGGGCATGAATGTTTCATAAAAATCCATAATGTGTGAATGACAAACATATATAAATTTACAAATTTCGACTAAACATACATATGTTGTGATATTTTATATCAAAGCGACAGAGATGAGTATGAGAAAAGAAATAGAGATGGAAACGAGGAGTTGTCAAATATCATCAACATATAACTCAGCAAAAAATCAATAAGAACAATTCTGTGAAACCCTTGTATGTTTTTCGGAAAACTGTTATTATATCCAACAAAATGTATATGCTTAATCTAAATACCATTTAATTTGAATAAATGAGAATAACATTAAACCAATAAATAACATTTTAAAACAAACACATATTTTTTCCCTCTGAAGCAGCATTTTATTTATTTATTTGTGTGGCATGTGTTTTGTTTCTCATTTTGGCATTATCACAATTTTTTCTTGTTCGTTAAAAAATCAGGGTCTTCATAAAAATAACGAAACACTATACTCTTTTTAGATTACAGTAAATATAAATAAGAGAAATATGTAAAATTACACAGTAAAGATTATAAAAACAAAGTTTAGTTCCTCTTTATTAATAATAGTGTCACGAGATACACCACCAAATATAAAAGCGGGCATTAAGTTTGATGTTTACAGCTAAACAATTTAAAAAATTTATTTTTCTTTAAAATTAATTATAAAGAAAAATAAAAGACATTTTAAGCGATTTTTAATTCTAGTAAAAAATTGTTCACCCTAAATAAATTTATGTTTAAATTATAAAATTATTTTATATTGTTTATACTCGACTCCACTTCTTCTTTTTTTTAATTTTTTGAATTCCTCCAAATTTTAAAGTTTTTTACCAAAAACAGTTTTTTTTTACAAATTTTATTTTTTCAATAAAAAATAATATTTATCCAAAAATCATCAATTTTTTTATATCAACACTCTTACTGACTATAAATCTTTAATAACCCACATTTAAGTTTCATTATAAAAATAATATATATAAATATACATGTGTAAATAAAAAAAAAGTTTCTCGAGCAGGATTAACCCACACCTTTGCATATAAGCAGACATGCTAACCACTGCTCCACTGTGGCAAACAAATTATTTTTCTGTTTAAATAATTTATGTTTTGCATCTCGTGGCGCTGCAAACTATGCTATATAAATTGTAACTTATAACGATAATTATCTCATTATGGTACTATAACAGCTACGTAGCCCAGTGGATTGTGTGGTTGGCTTACAAACTTATTTGTCGCTCAGTTCTATTCTCCTTCAGCTTCGAAAAGTAAAATTCTACAAACGAGAAGCGACCCAAGAGCAGTGTATCCGGATCAGAAAGAGGTTGAAGATTACAGTTTCATTACAAAGGCAATAGGGAAAGGAGCAAACAGCACAGGAAGCCGAAAGCGCAAAGAAAGATGCTGGGTGATATTATTGCACATTTAGCATACCAAAAGCGGATTATACAAGCAGTTAAACGTAATATAGATGTTTCTCTTGAAGTTACACAAGGGTGTACTGAGTTCAAACTTTAATAGATATATAGTATTGAAAAACAATCTGTTTTTTAGAAAAGAAAAATATCTTCACAGGTCACTATAAATATTTTTTCTCAGACGCGAATGTTCTCCAAACCTGAATTAGAACAACGGTGAATATTTTCACAATACACACAGTTATTATGAGTTTTTGCTGGTTGCGATTATCAATGAAGTTCACCAGTACGGTAATAAAATCATTACTTACCTTGGAAAAAGGTATTACTCTCTAAACAAATACAATTCATTAAACTCATCGTAGTTCCTTTATTATATTCTTATATAGAACCTCATATTCACCCCCAAATATCTCCGCAGAGCCCACACCTATTTTATCAATATACGTATATATATGCCAAAAAATCATATACATTTTTATATACACATTTCACTAGATCTTTTATACCAACTATTGATATAAGTGTTATACTCACACTCAAATTATCTACTAATCGCTTTATACACAAGAGACGGACAGCAATTTTTCTCTAACGCGATGAGCGAAAAACTACTTGTCTCAGTTCTTGAAGATATAAAGGTATGACATTGTTTCGGCTCATTGTTATACTACATACCAAACGATCTATGAGACAGTATTAATCAGGATGGCCCCGCTATTTCTCGCAATGTGATTCAATAAGCGAAAGCCTAGAACAACTCTGTATATTATAATTTAAAAGATATTTCAACTCTCCATTATCATTTATTTCAACCTATATACCATCATTATACTGTACACGGTAACTAAGATCCTGATTCCTTAATATTCAGGCTAAATAATTTATTTTTCTCATTCACCTAAATCTGACTTTTAGTTTTTACAACTAATTTAGTCTATACTTTCACACAACCTTCTTCACCAAAAAAATCATATTCCAATTATATTTTTTATCGTTTCTTCACTTCCAAGTACCTTCCTCCCTAAACTGTCTGAAAAGATGAACATAGCTCTTTTGATTTCAGGACAACCATAATATGCTGTGGTACCTATTGAAACCACGAATAGCATGCAAAAATTATGCAAAAAATCATTATAATTTTTATAATTTATGTTAATAAATCTTTAATATTAATAAGAAAAAAATATTAGATATAAACAATTTTTAGGATATCGATTTTGTTATTCCTTAAATCGCAATGTACTCGAATCTATTTGCGCTGCAAGATTTTGTCATTTGTTGTGAAGAGTTGTCCCCCAGATGTTGATGGGTAATTCAGATTCCCGAAACGCTACCAAGCGCATACATTTGGACAAATCATTATTTAAGATTGAAGAACGTTCTCAGACTGACGACACATAACCCACTCGGTACGCACTGGAGATCAACGAGCAGTCGAAACAATGACTACTCTTTTATTTCCTTTGCGATTCAGATTATTCGATGAATAGTAAATATAAACTAGAAATGAAATTTTCAAAACTAATCGATTTTGATTAATATTCTACATACCGTTTAACCAATTACTCCTATTGAAGTATTTGATGTCTGCATATATCCAAATATTGTTGCGCAACAATCAGTTCTTGTAAATTCTGTTGACACAACCAATATTCTGCCTGTACAGACTTTTGTTTGCACACTTTGGTAAATAAATCAATCACACACCAACAAGTGGAAACACAATGAAATTTGTTTTACATGATGAGTTACAACCAATTGTCGTTAGTTTATAGCATTTGATTGCTTGATATGTTTATATGGTCTTATCAACCACCCAGAACGAAAGAAATAAGAAAGCATATGATCCACACAACTAAAAATAATGTATCTGAACTGTCATACTTTTTATCATACTGACTCTGACACTCTATTTTACCATCACTCTCCTTCTGGGGTAACTGAAATTCCTGGATTTTAATACTAATTGAATTGAAACATAGTTAGTTTGTTTGATAGGAGTGAGATACTATCATATAAACATTCAATTCAGCATAACGATGCTATTCCCAGTATATTGAGAGCGCACCAATATTGCCTGTCACGCGGCACTATGCATCTATGACACGGTTTAACCCATCCACAGGCCTTACAAATCCTAACCCAATTCGATAGTTCAAGCCAGCCATACTATCCTGAAGAGAACATATCAGCTCCACCGTAAACATGATCTTAGACTCAACCTACCCATAAAATGTACCAGGTTGAGCTCCAAACCTATGCGAAAACGCAAGTAGTCCATACTTACAATCTCTTATTGCTCTATAATGTTCTTCCGGATCGACGCTCTCCGACAATACGAGCATGCATAGAGTGAACAGTATTTATGATTTCTCATATTAATAAAGAAACAAATACTCCATTACAGGAGAAAGCTAATACAAGTCTAAAGAGTAGTAACATCTATCTTTATCCTCACCAATATCTATGCTAACGTATTCGATTGTATCTTTCGTAATGCATAATTTCCTCTCAGATCATTCTGCTATCTTGTTTCTCTCTAGTTAAGCTGCTGTCTCTCAAGTATAGTCTGCTCATCACTCTTTGCCAACCAGATCGTGCTTTGCATTTTTGGCCCTATAGTAATTTTTTGTATCATATTCTTATAATCAATATATAAAAATACCCGATTTGATCCTCAAAAATCTTTAAGTATTCTTTCTGTGATCATTTAGAACCCATCTTTAAACTGTATTTAATCTTTTACGTGCTTCAAATAGGAAGAAATGGACTTGTGGGAATAAGAAGCAGGTGTGAAGTTTGTACTTCAAGCAAGATGACAAAAATCCGTTCAGGTCTCGTAATCATAAGTCCGAGAGTCGGAAAACTGGATGGATTAGTTCATACAGACGTTGGGACCAGTATAAACACCACCGCAAGCGGTCAATATTTTCAACTTTATTGATGACTAGGGCCCAGACCGGTTTATTTATACTAACAATCAGAAGTATCGAAAAAACTCACATTGTGCTACACATAAAAAAAGTGTCGTAAAATTTAAGAAGATTTTTACAATAATTTATTACAAGACATTTCCAGACCTGGGATATGTTTTTCATTTCTGATACTCATGCTGCATGCATATAAAACATTACTCGAAAGGAAATTTTACAGAATTAAAGAAGCCAATCGTTTAGTTCATGCAAACAATACGATTGAGAATATTTCCTATAAAAATTTCTTTAAAACTGGTAAAGAGTAAAACAGATGGTTGTGCATTTAGATAAAAACTACTTCGTCATAAAAACTCGCATATTTTTAAACTGAATATGACAACACTTTAACATAAGATTTTTTGTATGAAGAAAAATTTTACAAAAATGAACTGAAAGCTGGATACGGTAATGTCATCTACTGACAAAATCCCTATAACGCATAATAATTGTTGGTAAAAAATTACCCAATGAATATTTAGTCAACCATGTAACTTAAACTACATTATAGACATTTCGTCAAAAATTGTTAGATACATTCATGAAAATTTTGCAAATTAATGTTAAATCGTCCTTAGCAGTTGATTATTCTAGTAAATTGTTCAGCGAG
Source organism: Haematobia irritans (assembly GCA_003123925.1). Classification (NCBI taxonomy): domain Eukaryota; kingdom Metazoa; phylum Arthropoda; class Insecta; order Diptera; family Muscidae; genus Haematobia; species Haematobia irritans. Next base: position 8,779 of record PGFW01043958.1, on the reverse strand, counting down.
CGATCAAGCTTAATGATCAGACAGAAAGTCGTTATCGGAATAGTGGAATGTATAAGTAAAGAATGATGTTACTGAATTTGTTGTGTATACATGAGCGTGTGGTTTTTTATTTTGTTCATTAGTGTTTGTGTGTCGTGGTTGTTACTCATGTGTATCGTTTCTTGGCTGGCAGGTAGGTTTTTCATAAAGGCACAGTGTTTTTGTGTGTATAGTATGTTACTGGCTTTTGCATTGGTTTTAATGTTTGAGCAATTTGTGTCGAGCGTTCATAAGTACAGTTGCGTTGGCGTGGGTTGTGCATCTTTTATGCAAGGTATTCACAAAAGGAATAATAAAGGCATGGAATTTTAGTTATTGACGACATATCATTGTGTTTGTTTATTAACCTTTTAAATGAAAGTTATTATATTTTATCGGTAGTTTAGAAAAAAATTATAGAAGAGAATATAATGTTACATGTTAGTGCACCTGAGATACCCAATAACAGTCAATCATTAGAGGCAGTTCATCATGCACATATCCACGTCAGGAGTGTTCTTATAACACTAATTGTAGGTACAATTCGAGCTTATTGGGATGCATCGAAGCTGTTTGCGAATTATACATAACAGATCTAGTAGAGCCATTGAAAAAGGAAACGCAGATACAAATCTTAATCTCAAGAAAATATGTTAGTAAAAATCTATAGTGGAATTGGACATGGTGTTACTCTAAGACTCCTTTATCATTATTACATTAAATCGTTAAAAAATTAATGTTCATTCCGTTGATGTATACTGGTATGGAATTACTTAGTGGAAATTCAAGGCGTACCTAAGTTTAGTCATAAATTGGTAAGTATTTATTAATATGGATTCTTTTAAAAAAGATATTTGATGGATCTGAGAAGATCGCAGCTGTTGGTCTATTGTTGGCGCAGCCTGATGTAATCCGCTATGATCATGTAATTATGTGCGAATAGTGGAAGATGTTCTTTGGATAAACCTGCTGGTTGTCATAGTTTTTGTTGTAATAGAACATCTATTTCTGAAGAAACAGACGATTGAGACAAGGCCGCAAAGTCCA
>PGFW01043936.1:419-12133 GCA_003123925.1 Haematobia irritans | reverse complement strand
ACCCTAATGTATTGCATTTCTCAATAGAATTTATCTTAGTTTTTTTTTCTTCTTCTGTTTTCAAATAAAGAGAAAATTAAGTTTGTTACCCTCTCTATTAGAACACCCGCAGTCATAATTAAATGCCAGAATTTTCGGTTCAGCAACATCAATGACAACCCAGCAACTGGCACAGTTTTTGATTTAAAAAGACGTCAATGACGTCAATTATTACAATTTCTACACACCTTTTAGGGGGCAAGAAAATTAGATAATAGTAATAAACGATGGAGATATGGTATAAGCACAAAAAGAAAATATGAAGGTAAAATGTTGGTAGTGATTTTTCATAAATCAAAAATTAAATATTTTGTGTATTTGGATTTATCGTGTCATCGTTTATTTTTCTATTTAGCAAATTGAAATTTTGACAACAATTTTCTATAGAATAAATTTTGCAAAGTTTATCGTATAGAAATAAAATTTGACAAATTCTATAGAAATAAAAGTTTGCAAAAATTCTATAGAAATACAATTTGACAATAACTATAGAATAAAATTTTACAAATTTTCTATAGAAATAAAATTTGACAAATTTCTATATGAAATAAAATTTTGACAAAATTTTTTATAGAAATAAATTTGCTACAAAATTTCTATTAGAAATAAAATTGTTGCAAAATTTTATATAGAAATAAAATTGTGCAAAAATTTTATCATAGAAATAAAATTTTGACCAAAATTTTTTTTATAGAAATAACATTTTGGCCAAAAACTTTTCATACTAGATACCAATTTAATAAAATTTTTGAATCAAAATGCAAATTTCTATAGAATACCATAAAATTTGTCAAAAATTTCGCTAATAGAACATAAAAATTTTTACCAATGAAAACTTTCATCCAGTTACTCCACTGTCCTGTATAAAATTTAAAGACAATTACTATCAAAGATCTGGATTCCATATGAAAGAAACTAAATAATATTTTCTTATTTAGGGAAACCTTGGCCCTCTACACGGTCTTTTCAGTGGTGGTGATTGCCTATCTACGAGTCGATGAATTGGATTGGCTAACTCATAAAGGAATATTTTTTAAATAAATCGTGATATTAATGGGAATATGAAGACTCATACTACTACCCTTTAAGATACGAGGTGTACACAGATTCCAATTTAAAATGTGTTTAGTTTTCTGGGAATATGAACTTTGACGGTGAATTATAGATAGTACATATCGACTGCCTCCACGGGGGTTTTATTGGAGTGGCGAGTGTGGTAAAAGAACGTAGTAGAGCCTGCAGTTTTTAATTACACCAGTGTACACTGAAAAATGTACACTGATGAGATCGACTTTCTTAGGTATTTTGACCTGGCCTTAATTCCGAATAAAAAATGGTTTTAAAAAAAACTTTTTATGGGGGAAGTTTTGAGATCATCCCGTTTTTTTAGTTGGTTCCTCTTTTTTTGTTTTACTAAACAGAAAATTATATCTCGAGGGTAAAATGTCCGATTATATTCGTTGGTTGACAATTAAATGAGAAGTTTAAGATGACGATTAATGGAGTATAATTGAATCTGTGGGAGTTAAGTGCGGAAAAGAGCGGCGTGGGTAAAAAAAAAATCGTGCGATTAAGGCCCACTTTTCAAAAAAATCGTATTTTCAATGGATCTTTCCGGGCCAGAAAGTATAAACTATTAAAAAAAATCTCTCCAGGAGGCGTATACTAATTTATTTTTTGTAAACTAGTCGTCATCTTAGCTCCTGGTGCAATAATTCGTGTTGTAAAATGTTACTATTATTCCTAAAATTCATCTCCAGTAGAAATATCCCACGTAATATTGTTTGTAAATTCGGATGGATACTAAGCATTCAGTGTATAAGCTCAAAGATTTAGAAATCTCCCGTGTTAACACTATTTTCTCCGTGCTTCTCAAGAACGTGATCTAGGACTTTTAACTGTTAATTTTTCATTTTTTAGCAAGAGGTCCCCGTATATCTTCCTTGGCTCCGCCATGATCCTCTTCGACTAGTATCTGCTTCTGTCTGCCACTCAATTTGCACCAACAACGAACACAAAATAAATAAATAAAAACCGAAAAACTTTAAAATTTTCTTAGAACCCCTGCAAACTTTATTTGTTTCGCCATGTTGGGCCGCCGCCTTATACTCTAAGTGAGAATTTTTCGTCAAATTTTATTCTCTATAGAGAAATCTTTCGTCAAAGTTTATAGTTGTCTATCGAAAATTTGTCAAGATTTTATCTTCAAAAATATTTTGTGCAAAATTTTTCTCTTCTTAGGATAGTAACAATATTCGTCACAAGAATCTCTCTATATTCTATAGGAAAATGTTCTGCAAAAAATAATATTTCTATAGAAAAATTTTTGTCAAACTTTATTATTTTTAGTAGAAAGATTCTTGTAAAAAAATATTATTTCTATCGAAAATTTGTCAAAAATTTATATTACCTTTTTTTTTTTTTTTCTCTCTAGTCATGATTTCCTGGAAAATAGGAGGGTTTATGAAAATTTTGTCTAAAATTTTATTTCTTAGAAAAACTCTCTTGTTCAAAAATTATTTCTCTATTAAAAATTATTCTCAAAATTCTTATTTCTATCAAAAATTTTGTCAAATTTATATTTCTATAGAAAATTTTGTCGAAAATGTGTTAATTGTTCTAATAGAAAATTTATGTACAAAAATTTTATTTCTATACGCATAAATTTTTGAAACAAATATTTATTTTCTTATAGAAAAATTTTTGTCAAAAATTTATTTCTAATTATAAAATTTCTAAAAATAGTTTTATTTTAAAAAAATACGTTTCGGTCAAAATTATTATTTTCTATAGAAGATTTTGTCTAAAATTTTATTTCTAAAAGAAAGTTTTCTTTGTCAAAAGTTCTTCGTTTCTATAAACTCCTTGCGCTGCAAAATTTTTAATTTCTATAGCAATAAATTTTGTCAAATTATTATTTCTATAGAAAATGTTGTCGAACATTTTATTTACTATAAAACATTATTGTCAAAGTTTTATTTCTTTTAGAATTTTTTTGTCAAAATATTATTTCTATGTAGAAAATTTTGTCGAAAGTTTTGATTTCTATAGAAATTGGTTTCAAGGATTTTATTTTCTTTTTTAAAAAATCTTTGATCAGAATTTGTCTTTTGTTACGATAATCATTCAGCCAAATTTTTATTTTTATTTTGGAAAATGTTCTCAAAAATTATTTTCTATAGAAATACTTTCTGTTCAAAAATTTTAATTGTTTTTAGATATATTTTATGCTAACAAATATTATCTCTATAAGAAAATTTTGTCAAAATTTTATTTCATATAGCAAAATTTGTCAAATTTTAATTTCTATGAAAATTTTCGTAAAATTTATTCTATATATGTAAAATTGTATTTCTTGAATTTTGATTTTTAATTGCTATAGTAAAATTTGTCAATTTATTTCTCTTACTGAAAACTATTGTCAAAATTATTTATTTCTATATGAAAATTTTGTCAAAATTTTTCTCTATAAGAAAATTGTCAATATTATTTTATTTTGTAAGAAAATTTTTTTCAAAAGATTTTATTCAAAGGAACAACTTTTGTCAAAAATTTTTCTCTAATAGAATACAACTTTTGGTCATAATATTTTATTTTCTCATAGAAAATTTTTGTCATCAGATTGACTCGTAGATATTCTATATGAAAAAATTTTCTAAAAAATTTTATTTCGGTATCAAAAGTTTTGTCAAAATAAATTCTTTTCTATAGAAAATTTTGTCAAATTTTTCCGCTCCTTTTAAGAAAATTTGTAAAAATATTATTTCTATTTTAGAAAATTTTGTCAACATTTTATTGCTATAGAAAATTTTTGTACAATAATTTTATATTTTATAGAAAAAGTGTTTTTTCAAAATTTTTATTCCAATAGAAATTTTATTTCATAGGAAAAGTTTGTCAAAATTTTACTCTATAGACAATTTGGGTCAAAATTTTATTTCTATTTGCCGTGAGAATTTTGTAATTAATTTTAAAATTCATGGCTAGAAAATCAATTGTCAAAAATTCTAGTTTTTATAGAAAAAATTTATGTCAAAATTTAAACTCCTATCAGAACATTTTCGCTCAAAGAGTTTTATTCCTATAGATCATTTTTTTCAAAATTTTATTTCTATCAGAAAAAATTTTTGTGCAAAATTTTATTTCTATAGAAGAATTTTTGTCAAATTGCTATTTTCCTATCGAAAATTTTTTTACAAATTCATTATAATTCCAAGATAGAAAATTTTATTCTAATAGAAAGTTTTTGTTCAAAATTTTACTTATATAGCATAATTTTTTGGTCAAATTTATATTTCTATGTCGAGAATTTTGTATAAATTTAATACTTTTCTTTCATAGATAAAATATATGTCAAGAACTTGAGATTTTTATATTAACAAATATTTGTCAATCCATTTACTCTATAGAACATTTTCTGTCTCATAATTTTATTCCTATGAACATTTTTCAAATTTTCGTACAGAAAATTGTTGGTCAAAATTTGTATTCTTATAGAAAATTCTTGTAGATAATTTTATTTCTAGTGGGAAAATATTGTCAAAAATTTATTTTCTATAGAAATTTTGTCAAATCTTTGATCTAATAGAAATTTCCCACACATTTTATTTCTGTTAGAATATTTTGTCAAAAATTTATTTCTTATAGAAATTTTCTCAAGAAATTTAATTATCTTATAAAAAGTTTCCCTTTCAAATGATCTTTTTATTTTCTATAGAATTTTGTTTATCAAAATAATTTATTTCTATTAGAAGTTTTTATTACGTCAAAGAAGTTTATTTTTTTGCAAATTTTGTAAAAAATATTATTTCTATAGAAAATTTTTCTCTATAGCAAAAACTTGGTCAAATTTTAATTTTCTATAGAAAATTTTTTCAAAAATTTATTTTCCTATATAAAAATGTTTTCTAAAAATTTTATTTCTTATAAAAGTTTTTGCTCAAAATATTTTATTTCTATACGAAAATTTTTGTAAAAAATTTTTAGTTCTTTAGAAACAGTTGTTGTTAAAATATTATTTCTATAGTAAAATTTTTGTCTAAATATGTTATTTCTCTAGTAGAAAGTTTGTACAAAATTTTTTTTTTCTATATCGAAATTTTTTCCTCAACCTTTTATTCCAATAAAATTTTATATTCTATAGTAAAAGAGTTGTACAAAAATTATATATTTCTAATAGACAATATTTTGGTCAATTATTTGTTTCTATCTGGAGAATTTTGTAAAATTTGATTTTCTGTAGAAAATAATGTCAAAATTTAGTTTTTATAGAAAATTTTTGTTTCTCATAACAATTTAATCTCTCCTTATATACGATAACATTTTGTCAAATTTTATTCCTATAGAACATTTTTTCAAAATGGTGTGTATCAGAAATTTCTTGTCAAATTTTATTTCTATATAGAAACTTTTGTCAAAAAATTTCTAATTTTCTATCGAAATTTCTTTTCAAGAAATTTTATTTCAATAGTTAAAAACTTTTATTTTCAAATAGAAAAGTTTGTCAAAATTTTACTTCTATTAGACAATTTAAGGTCAAAAATTTTATTTCTATGGAGAATTTTGTAAACAATTTAATTTCTATTAGAAAAATAATGTCAAATTTAGTTTGTATTAGAAAACTTTTGTCAAAATTTAAACTCCTATATGAACATCATTTGTCAGGTTATTATGAATTACCATAATTAGATACAATTTTTACAAAATTTTTATTTCTACAGAAATTGTGTGGTTCTAAATTTTTTAGTTTCTCTATACGAAAGAAACCCTTTTTTTCTCAAAAATTTATTTCTATAAAAATTTCTGTCTCCACATAATATCCTTATTATTTATAGAAAAATTTTGTTAAATTTTATTTTCTTTAATAATTTTGTAAAAATATTATGTCTATAGAAAGAATTTTGTCAAAATTTATTTCTTATAGAAATTTTGTGATAATTTTATTTCTATGGGGGAAATATTGGTCAAAATTTATTTCTATTAGAAAATTTTGCTCAAATTTTATTCTATTTCTATAGCAAAATTCCAAAATTGTTATTTCTATTAGAATTATTGTGTTCAAGAAAATTATATATTTATATGAAAATTTTCTACAACAAAGATTTATTTTCTATTTACAAGAAGTTCTCAAAATTTGTATTTTCTTATAGAAAATTTTGTCATAAATATTTATTTCTATAGAAGTTTAGTCACATTTTATTTCATAGAAATTGTTCGCTAAAACATATTATTTCTATTAAGAAAATTTATGTCAAAATTATTATTGTCCAATAGGGAAAATTTTGTTAAACATTTTATTTCCATAGAAAAATTTTGCATTCAAATTTTTTATCCAAAGAAATTTTGTTCAAGATTTTCATTTACTATAGAAATTTTTGTTCAAAATTTTTTTCCAATAGAAATTTTCAAAGATTTTATTTCTAAGAATTTTGTTAAAAATTTCTTTCTATTAAAAAATTTTGGTCAAAATTATTTCGTTCTATTTAGAAACTATTGTCAAAAAATTATTTCATATTTAATAGATCTTAAAATGCGCAAAATAGCTTAGAAACAACGCTTTTTAAAAATTCCGCTCGGTTTATATCCCAACAGGAATTTGAGACCTTGTTATAATCTTAAGAGACCAATTAACCTTACATCGTCTTCATCTTTTGCACAATCGATTAGCTTTATTTTAACCTATTATAAAAATCCCATTAAAATGAATCAATCATCTCCCTTTTTTATTTACCATTATTTCCTGAAATTTGCCGGCGTCACTTATCATACATTAATGAACTGCTTCCTTGTTTTTATGAAACCCATCCCTTAGACCCCTACAGTTCTTCCTCCTTTTTGCGTAATTTTGTTAACCATTTAGCATTTTTAAAGAAAAACACCAACTTACCTGAATCTGCTCTTCTTATTGTCTCTGTTGTTGTTATTGTCATTTGTAAGTTTTCGTTCGTGGTTCGGTTCGTTTATTACTGAGTATATTTCGAATAAAGGACAATTGTAGAAGCACAAAGTTGTTCAATGGACCAAAGAAACACCTTACCATAAAAGCGAATGGTTTCACTTACAGTATCTGGTTAAATATGTCAAAGAAGCGATTCTTGCTGCTTCTGATCTAGAGCGTTGCTTTCAGTTATACTCGTATGCATCATCTTCAAACTTTCTCTCTGAATATAGCAAGATTTTCCATATGTGGATGGGCGAGGTGCAGGTGGATGACAACCAGCAACTTCACAGTGTTTTTGATCTTTATAAAAAGACGCCTCCGTGGTATTGAAGTACATGAATAGGGTCCAGAAAGTGTTTGTATTTTCTTTCATGTCTTTGTCAATATTGAACAAGGTATGTTTTTCTTTTCTTTAGTGTCTCCTCTGTGATAAAGAGTGTTTGTTTTGTATTTTTAACTCACTTTATTTTCTTTCCTGACTTAATATGACCTACTCTGGTACGACACCTTTAAACATTAGAAGTTTCGATATATTATGATATGTTTTTCAAGTTATTTACTTTGCTTTTTCTCTCAACAACTTTGGACAGATGAGGAGGGAGTGTATTGTGATTTTATAATTTTTTTGAAGGTGTTAGTGCCCCTTTAATCATGGAGAAATAGCAAAGGGTTAAGAAAATAATGGAGAAGATTATCAATTTATCCATGAGCCAAAATGTTTTATCCTTCTTTAACTAAATTGCGTAACGTTTAGCCATTCTACAAGAAAAGAAGGAAAATTAATGGCCAAATGTATCTTAATAACAACACGCCATAGAACATAAATTTTGATAAAATTGTTTCTATTTGATAATATAAAATTTTTGGAAACAAAACATATTCTCTATTTAGAGATAAAAATTTTGCAAAAATTTTTCTAAGCGAATTAAGAAGATTTGACAAAAATTTCTATTAGAAATAAAATCTTTGACAAATTTTTTATAGAAATAAATTTGTTGCAAAAATTTTCTAATTAGAAATAACAATTTTGGCACAGAATTTTCTATAGAAATAGAAATTTTGACAAATTTTCTATAAAATAAAATTATTGTGCAAAAAAACTTTTAATAATAATGACAATAATAAAATTTCTAAAGTTTTAGAGAATAACTCTTCAAACATTTTCTATGCATATTGCAAAATTTAAAAAAAGTAAAATCGTTTGCATGAAAATTTTCTATAGAAAAAATGTTTGATAAATTTTCTATGGAGAAAAAATTTTGACCCACAAATTTTCTAGAAATAAAATGTTGATGCAATTTTCCAAAATAATTAAAATTGTGACAAAATTTTCCAAGGAATAAAGGATTGAAAACATGTCCTATAGAAAGTAAATTTGTCAAAATAATTCAATAGAAATACAAAAATAAGTATTGCCGACAAAAAGTGTAGATGCGATTTTTAAATATTTTTTGACAGGGTTTATCCATTTAAAAAATGTTTGAGTAAAATTTTGTCATTAAAAATAAGAACAGATTTGATAAAATTTCTCTATAGAACATAAAATTTTGACACAATTTTCTATAGAAAGAAAATTTTGATAAAAATTTTCTATAAAACAAAAATTTTATTCTGATTATTAATTTGTTCCGCTTGCAGGTCATAGAAACAATTCGATTATTTGATTGTTTTAATATATTATTTTCAATATAAATCGAAAATTTTGACAAAATTTTTAAGAAATAAAAATTTTGATGCCAATTTTCCAAGACATAATAAAATTGTGACAAATTTTCCAATGGAAATAAAACAATGTCTATAGAAATAACATTTGTGTTTTTTCTGACAAAAGTATTCAATAGCAAATAAAATTTTGAACAAAAAGTGTGCGATTTTTAAATAGATTTTTTCAAAGGTTTAGTCCTTGTTAAAATTTATGTGATATTATTTTCTCTTTAGATAAAATAAAAATTTTTGATCAAATTTCTTATAGAAATAAAATTTGACAACATATTCCATAGAAATCAAATTTTTGATACAACAATTATTACCAATGGAATATACTTAATTTTGACAAAAATTTTCTTATAAAAAAAAATCTTGGACAAATTTTCTGTGTAAAAATAAAATTTGTGAGTGAATAAATTTTCTTTTAGGAATATAGATTTTAACACTGATATTTTCTATAAGAAAATAAAATTTTAACAAATAATATTTTCTATTTAGATAACTAAAGATTTGACAAAAGTATTCTTAGAAATAAAATTTGACAAATTTTATGTATAAGAAATAACAATGTTGACAAATTTTTTAGTAATGAAATTTAGACAACATTTATTCTATAGAATTAAATTCATTAGACAAATTTCCTATGTTAACAAATTTTACAAATTTTAGTATAGAAATAAATTCTTTAACAAAATCTCTATAGAAATAAAAATTTTGACAAAATTTTTCCTATTGTAATAGAGAAAGCTGAGTGGAGCTAGTAATGCCTCAATAAGAATTTTTTGTATTAGTGATTGCCTTATATATGCATGCTACCTTCTACGGAAGCAGTTCAGTGAAAAATTTTGCGAAAATATAATTTATTTGAACGGATTGTGCATTTTTAAAAAAAACTAAATTACTTATAATAGATCTTTCAAGCTCTTGTATACCAGAAAATATATTAAATTTAATTTGGACAAAATTTTTGCCTTTCTACAGAAATTAAATTTTTGAGAAAATTTTTGATGATTTGATTGAAATTTTGATAATATTTTACGTATAAAACTAAAGATTTAAATATAATATAATAAAATATCTCCTTGAAAATTCTATAGAAATACCATGCTGACAAAATATTACCATAGATATAATAAATATTTTTAAAAAATTTTGCAAAAGAAATAATAAAATTTTTTAAAAAAATTCAAAAAGGAAATAAAATTTGACAAAATTTCTATAGAAATAAAATGTTGAAAAATATATGCATAATAAGAAATTAAAAATACTGGACAATATTTTCTTTCATTTGAATAAAACTTCTGACAAAATTTTGTATAAAATAATATTTTTGACACTATTAATTTTCTATAGAAATAACAATTATGACAATAATTTCATTAAGAAATAATATTTTGATTAAATAATATTTGTGTATAGTAAAAAATAATGTTAGACAAAATTTTCTACACCTAATAAAACTTAAACAAAATTTTCTGTAGACATACAATTTGTAAACAAAATTTTCATATACAAAATAAATTTGCGACAAAATATTCTCAGAATAAAATTTGACAAAAAGTTTCCTTATAGCAAAATAAAATTGTTGACAAAAAATTTTTGTATAGATATGAAATTTAGACAACATTTTCTATGGAATTAAAAATTAGGCAGAAATTTCTATTCGAACCACAAATTTTTATATAGAAATATATAAATTTTGACAAAATCTTCCTATAGAAATTAAGATTTTGACAAGATTTTCTGATCTCGTAATAGAGTAGGCTGATCGAGTCGAGTAATGCTCTAATATAGAATTTTTGTGATTAAGTTTGATTGCTTATTATCATGTACCTCTGAGGAAACATTTTTCAGGAAAATTGCGAAAATAGAGATTTAAAAAAATATACAACAAATAATATGAATTTGTCAAAGCTTCACGGACAAAAAATTTATTTTTTTTACATAACAAAAAGAATTATTTATGGTGAGAGAAAAATATTTGTATTTTGATGATAATGATATGACAAGATTTTCAGATAGAAATACAAATTAATATTGACAACATTTTTCCTAGAAATCAAAATTTTAATATAATATCAAATGTATATAAAAATAAAATTTTTGAAAGATTATTCTATAGACATTTTGAAATACTGATACAAAATTTTCTATAAAAATAAAATATCTTTTATACAAAAATTTTCTACAGAAATAAATTATTTTGAGCAAATTTTCTACACACAAAAACTTTGACAATACTTTCTACAGATATTAAAATTTTTGTCCAGATTTTCATTATAAGAAATAAAAATTTTAGATAGTTTTCTATAATGACAATAAATAATTTTATACAAAAATTTCCTTATCCACAATTAAAGTAATTCTTGACAATAGAGCAGTTGATGCTCAGAATAAAAATGTTTGTGATATAATGATATGTCTTTATTATATCATGTCACAATCTGGGAAGCATCTTTCAGCAGATATTTGCTGAATTAATTAGTTATGATTAAAAAAATAAAGAAAAAGATCTTAAGCTTGCCATAAATTTAGAATTTTATTGAAATAAAATTTTGACAAAATTTCTAGAGAATATAATTTTGAGACAATTATTCTTAATAAAATTTTGACAAAAGTTTTCTATAAAATAAAATTTATGTATGAATAAATATATGATATAAAAATAAATTTTGATAAAATTTATCTATAAGACGTCCAGATTTGTTAAAATTTTTTATATTAAATAAAATTTGACGAAAAATTTTCTATAGAAATATAAATATGACACAATTTTCCTAGAATAAAATTTGGAGCAAAATTTTACATAGAAATAAAAATTTTGACAAAATTTTCCTGTAGAAATAATATTGACAAAGAATTATTCTTGTAAGAAAAATAAAATTTTGACAAATTTTCTATTTATGGACAAAATATTCTATAAAAGTAAAACTTGCAGACAAAACTTTTATAGAAGTAACAAGTTGTTGAACACCACATCATGACTTATTAGTTATTAAAAGCTCAAAGTACAAAAGAATAATTAATT
>PGFW01043915.1:0-10901 GCA_003123925.1 Haematobia irritans | reverse complement strand
ATTCTGGTGGGTTCACTGTTTTTTTTTCAATGTAGGGAATTGGTTGCTGCCTGGATCCCTTATTTAGAAATAGTCCTGGGTTCAATCCCAGTTTCGATTGAACAACAAAAACTTGTTTCACTGGTGGCTCAGTGAATTCAGGTGATTGTTTTCTAACATAGCTTTCGTATTCGGCTATAAAACGAAGTACACTTTATCATTTGGGTTAACATCGAATCGGGCAGCATTTATTGATAAGAGAATTTTCAGAGAATTTTTTATTCAATCAAGAACTAATTGATACAATTAATCTTTAATTAAATATGCTTCAATTACGAAAATGATCTCCAATTTTATTAGACATCGAAAAAACACTTGATTAAAATTGTTGATTGATTACTTCCAGTGTTGCCAGTATTTTTTTGGCTCTTTTTCCTAAATTTAAATCAAAATTCCTCACAATAATCCCCAATAAATTTTTGAATAGTTTTTATACCCTCCACCATAGGATGGGGATATATTAACTTTGTCATTCCTGTTATACACATTGAAATATTGCTCTAAAGACCCAATAAGTATATATATTCATGGGGTCGAGTGAAATCTGAGTCGATCTGAGCATGTCCGTCTGTTTGAAAATCACGCTAACTTCCGAACGAAACAAGACTATCGACTTGAAACTTGGCACAAAGTAGTTGTTATTTGATGTACGTCAAGCATGGTATTGCAAATGGCCATACGTCCACTTTTACGTATAGGCCCCATAGTTAAACGCACCCCAAAATTTGGCTGCCGATTGCTTTAAGAGAAGCAAATTTCATCCGATCCGGCTGAATTTGGTACCAGGTGTTAGTATATGGGCCTCTTATCAACCATACAAAAATTTGTCCACATTCGGTCCATAATTATTATTATAGCCCACCATATAAACCGATCCCCCGATTTGGCTTCCGGAGCCTCTAATGAGAAACCAATTCATCCGACGGCTGAAATGGTATATGGTGTTGTAGTATATCCGGCATCTAATGGGACATGCAAAAATTCGTCCACATCGATCCATAATTATATATAGCTCCCATAATAAACCGATCACCAATTTTGATCCTCCGAAGCCTCTTGGTAAGACCAAGAATTCATTCTGATTCAGTTTGATGTATTTGGTACGTGGTGTTAATGAATATGCGCCTCGAATACCCATGCAAAAAGTTGGTCGAAATCGGTCAATAATTATATATAGCGTCCCAATATAAACCGATCCCCAGAATTTTGAGAAATTTGGTACGTGATGTTTTTTCTTTTTTTTTTTTTTTTTTTTTTTTTTTTTTTTTTTTAGTATATGGTATCCACTAAACCATGCAGGAATTGGTTTCATATCAGTCCAATAATGTATATAGTAGCAAACCATTATAAACCGATCCCCAGATTTGAGCCTCCTGTGCCGTTTGGAGAAGCAAAATTCATCCGATCTGGTTGAAAATTTGGTAGCGTGGTTATATACTATATTTACAACCCATACCAAAGTGTCCGGATATGCCAGTCAGTAAATCATATAATAGGCCCGCCATATAAACCGATCCGAGAATTCTCGGTTTCTGGACCTCTGCAGGAGGGCAAATTTCTGCCGAGTTGAAATTTGGTAGCACTTCGTGCTCATGTGATGGCCGTTTAACGAATCATGGCTAAACTAGGTCCTAATCGGTCTATAGTTATATATAGCGCTGAATTGTCCAATACACGCAATTGTCCATCAAGTTCATAAATCTATATCGCCATACGACCCCCTTTTTTTCATGTCGATTCGTAATTTTTTGTAGACGCTTACCTATACATGTAAATTTTTGTTTATTAATAAACCGACGGTATGGACTCACTCACAATTTGAAAACGATGTTAAGAAGTTTTAAAGATACACAACCCAATGTAGTCGATTGTAGATGACAGTCTTTCATAGAGAGTTTCTTAACGCAATCCAATGGTGGAGGGTCATAAGATTCGGGCCTGGCCGAACTTACGGCCGTATATACTTGTTTATTAATTACTGTTTGTTTATAATACAAATTATAAAAACGTTATTAAAATATGATCTAGACTAGGGCTATAGGCTTCAAATTAATTAATTATTAAGTGAAATATTTTTGTTTTTGTTATCATTTATTATGTGTTATTGAAATTAAAATGTTATCCGAATGGTTGGGAAAATTTGTGGTCTTTTGTTATTATTATATTATGTATTATTGAAATATAAAAAGTGTATCCCGAAATGGTGGGGAAAACTATTTTTAGTTTGTTTTGTTTTCTATATGTCAAGAAATACTCCACAATGCGACTGGACAATATTGATGTGAGATGAAGCTCGAAATATCAGGCTGCCAAACTGAACCTAACAAAGCGGGAGATAAATGTGCATATATAAACACTAGCATACAAGTCGAAACATAGATTTTTCGACTAATTGAACTTTTTTCATAAGAAGTCATAAAGCTACGACCAGTGATCTGTAAAAAAGTCGGCTAATCAAAGTTTTATATGAGCCGCAGGAAATGCGACCATGACAACTTTAATGAGAAGAGTTTAAAACATTCGAACTGTAAATCGAAGTTTAAAATTTCATCAAAGTTTAAGTTAGAAGAATGTCATCAAAAATAACGACAAAAATCGACTTTCCTAAATTCTAAAAAGTAGAAAAAAAAACTATTAATAAAAAATTTATTGAAAATGTAATCAATTAAAAAAATTAATTGATAAATTAACGTTTTAATCAAAATAAAATATAAAGTCAATTAAGAAAACGATTGACAATTTTTTAAAATATTTAAATATTTAAAATATTTATTATCCAAATCAAAATTTTAATCTCATAAAAAATATATATTTCCAATTAAAAATCTTATTGAAAATTTTATTCGGAATAAAATATAACCGGAAAATTCATAAGAAATTCTAAACTTGTAAAATTACAAGAGAAATTTTTTTTCATTTAATGCGAAAATTAATTATAAATAAATAAACAAAAATATAATAAATAATTGAAACCCTCGATTAAAAACTTAAAGGAATTTTTCAACCAAAATCAATTAAATGCCACAAAAATCAAATAATTATTTAATCAAATATATTTTTTATTCATAATTAATTCTGTGATTGGTGCTATCGTTCTCATTATTGAAGATATTTCAATTAAAAAATTAATTCAATCAAATAATGTGGAGATTGAACTAGAAAAAATCTGTGAATTAACACTCGCCTCATATCACGAGATATCTTTGCACAAGACCTGAAAATTCAACAAATGCAACTCGCTTCCTTTAATTGGATATTAACGTTGGATATTTCTGTAATTTATTAAATTTTCAAAGAAACTATGAATCAGTGAGAGAGAGAAACAGCCGTTTACGCAACAAAATTTGTTATCTTCTATAAAATATAATATAAATTTAATTAAAATTTATTTTTTTATTTATTTATTATTGCATTCTTTATTTCGAGATCATATGCATTTTACTTTATTATAAATTTACAGCTAGCTTTAAACTTAGGCGTAATCGGTGATTTGAACAAGGCTTCCACGCACGAAGATTTTTTCGCCCAGTTAAGTGAATCTGCCCTCCATTTGATGACACTACGTTGTTATAACGAAATATTGGAACACACAAAGGTTAGACTGAAAACATTGATGGAAAGCTTTGCCGAATTAAATGAGCTCTATGTAAATCATGACGGAATAATAGGTAAATCTCAACTATTCCATAGTATTTTCATCGCTATTACGAACCTGTAGGATTAATTGCCGAATTGCTTATAAATATTTTGTTTTTCACTACAGCATTCATAAGTGGTGGAACTTATATGAGTCGCTTGGAAGAGAGCCTAGATTCACAATTGGAGGTGGCACGCGATGTTCGAGATAAATTAGGCAGTACTTTGGAACAGTGGCGAATATGTGGTCTCTTACTTAGAGCATGTGCCAATTCAGCAACACAGAGTCTCAAACAGTGGAGAACACTTAAAACAATAATGTGAGTTTTTTTTTTTAAATTCTTTTGGTTCATATATTAAAAACAAACCCTCTTCCCATCTCCATAGAAATCCCAAAGATAAAATTGAAAAGGCCTTAGTTTGTCGTAAAGATTTACAAGCCTCATTGGTTTCTTTGGAATGTGCTCAACTATCCTTACCTCATGTGGAAATCAAATACACAAGTAATCGACAAATTTTGGCTGTTAAACATTGCAATACATACATGATTACCGACATCGCTAATTTAGCCCGTTACGAACATACCACAAAGGTTTTTACAGCCTACGAATCAAATGTATCCAAAGCATCAGCATGGATATATGAAACCTTCAATAAAACTCTGAGACCTGACTATGACCGGGCGGAAGAGAGAGTTAAGGATTTAGCTAAAACCTTGAGAGATCATCGTGAGGAAATCTTTACATTTGCTAGAAAATAATAAAAAAATATGTACTATACTTGTTTATTAATTACTGTTTGTTATAATAACAAATTATAATAAACTTATAAAAGTAAATGCTCTAGGAACTAGGGCTATAGGCTTCAAATTAATTAATTAATTAATTGGAAATATTTGTTGTTTTTGTTATTATTATATTATGTGTTATTGAAATATAAAAATGTTATCCGAAATGGTTGGGAAATATTTGTTGTTTTTGTTATTATTATATTATGTATTATTGAAATATAAAAATGTTATCCGAAATGGTGGGGAAATATTTTAGTTGTTTTTTCTATATGTGTCTCACAATGGACTGAATTGTGTGAGTGAGCTCGAAATATCAGGCTGCCCAAACTGAACCTAACAATGCGGGATAAATGTGCGATATATAAACACTAGCAATACAAATTCGAAAATAGATTTTTCGACTAATCGAATTTTTGTCATAAGAAGTCATAAAGTAGAATCCGACGTAATCTTAAAAATCGGCTAATCAAAGTTTTATATAGAGCAAAATCGACCAATGAAACTTTAATGAAAAAGTTTAAAAATTCAACTTAAATCGAAGTTTAAATTTCATCAAAGTTAAGTTAAAATTCATCAAAAATAACGACAAAAATCGACTTTCCTAAATTCTAAAAAGTAGAAAAAAAAACTATTAATAAAAAATTTATTGAAAATGTAATCAATTAAAAATTAATTGATAAATTAACGTTTTAATCAAAATAAAATATAAAGTCAATTAAGAAAACGATTGACAATTTTTTAAAATATTTAAATATTTAAAATATTTATTATCCAAATCAAAATTTTAATCTCATAAAAAATATATATTTCCAATTAAAAATCTTATTGAAAATTTTATTCGGAATAAAATATAACCGGAAAATTCATAAGAAATTCTAAACTTGTAAAATTACAAGAAAATTTTTCATTTAATGGAAAATTAATTATAAATAAATAAACAAAAATATAATAAATAATTGAAACCCTCGATTAAAAACTTAAAGGAATTTTTCAACCAAAATCAATTAAATGCCACAAAAATCAAATAATTATTTAATCAAATATATTTTTTTATTCTATATTAATTCTGTGATTGGTGCTATCGTTCTCATTATTGAAGATATTTCAATTAAAAAATTAATTCAATCAAATAATGTGGAGATTGAACTAGAAAAAAATCTGTGAATTAACACTCGCCTCATATCACGAGATATCTTTGCACAAGACCTGAAAATTCAACAAATGGAACTCGCTTCCTTTAATTGGATATTAACGTTGGATATTTTCTGTAATTTATTAAATTTTCAAAGAAACTATGAATCAGTGAGAGAGAGAAACAGCCGTTTACGCAACAAAATTTGTTATATTCTATAAAATATAATATAAATTTAATTAAAATTTATTTTTATTTTATTTATTATTGCATTCTTTATTTCGAGATCATATGCATTTTACTTTATATAAATTTACAGCTAGCTTTAAACTTAGGCGTAATCGGTGATTTGAACAAGGCTTCCACGCACGAAGATTTTTTCGCCCAGTTAAAGTGAATCTGCCCTCCATTTGATGACACTACGTTGTTATAACGAAATATTGAACACACAAAGGTTAGACTGAAAACATTGATGGAAAGCTTTGCCGAATTAAATGAGCTCTATGTAAATCATGACGGAATAATAGGTAAATCTCAACTATTCCATAGTATTTTCATCGCTATTACGAACCTGTAGGTTAATTCGAATTGCTTATAAATATTTTTGTTTTTCACTACAGCATTCATAAGTGTGTGGAACTTATATGAGTCGCTTGGAAGAGAGCCTAGATTCACAATTGGAGGTGGCACGCGATGTTCGAGATAAATTAGGCAGTACTTTGGAACAGTGGCGAATATGTGGTCTCTTACTTAGAGCATTGTGCCAATTCAGCAACACAGAGTCTCAAACAGTGGAGAACACTTAAAACAATAATGTGAGTTTTTTTTTTTTAAATTCTTTTGGTTCATATATTAAAAACAAAACCCTCTTCCCATCTCCATAGAAATCCCAAAGATAAAATTGAAAAGCCTTAGTTTTGTCGTAAAGATTTACAAGCCTCATTGGTTTCTTTGGAATTGGCTCAACTATCCTTACCTCATGTGGAAATCAAATACACAAGTAATCGACAAATTTTGGCTGTTAAACATTGCAATACATACATGATTACCGACATCGCTAATTTAGCCGTTACGAACATACCACAAAGGTTTTTACAGCCTACGAATCAAATGTATCCAAAGCATCAGCATGGATATATGAAACCTTCAATAAAACTCTGAGACCTGACTATGACCGGGCGGAAGAGAGAGTTAAGGATTTAGCTAAAACCTTGAGAGATCATCGTGAGGAAATCTTTACATTTGCTAGAAAATAATAAAAAAATATTTTGTTGTTTGTTTTTTCATCTGTGTAGTTTATAACTTTTTATAATTTTGTAATATTAAATTGTTTATTAAATTATCATATATGTATATTTTTTGTGTAACAATTATAACGACTTTGCACTGCAAACTTAATACCAAAATGATTTCTTGGGTACACGATCCTCTTCTATGCCCATTTCTTCCATGATATCCATTTCAAATGTACAGAGTTTAGGTTGGAAGGTTATTTCCTTGATAACAGTGGCTGAAAAAAAAAACAACAAAATATACTTATATATTAGCTCTGTACCATTTTAGCTACACAAAAATCAAAATAATTTCAATATAAAGTAATGAGTGTTTTACAATGTTGTACATTTTACTAAAAAACTAAAACCAAAAAAAATTACAACAATAGTCACTATGACCCAAGTGCAAGAAATAGATATTTGCTCCGATGAGAGTTTAGGGCCTTATTAGTGGACTGAAAGGGAGCTTTTTATATTTTTCTATAAGGCGATTTGTTTGGGTTTATTGAAATTTGATTTTTTTGCTTTGATTTTAATAACTATTTGCATAGGGATGGATACAAAGTGGAAATTTTACCTTTCGTCAAAAGTCTTGAGGTAAGACCAAAGACCTTTGATTTTTTCTTAATCACATGAAATATTCTAATCAACTTTTGATTCTGGCCCAAATCCTTTTAATGGCGAAATCGGAAAGTCAACTTTGAATGGGGTATAGGAGAAGTTAAAAGTCGTAATAAGTCTGAAAGTTCTAAGTTCAAAATTTGAAAAGTTATCTTATGTTCAATTACGATTCCTAGCTTCTTCTGCCAAATAATATAAAGATATGTCTAGGGAAAGCAAGTGACCTTGGACTTCGTAAGGGAATTTAGGGATAAATAAGCTTCGTTTTTGGCTCATAGTTGTAAGGTCCCCAAAGATAAAAAGTTCATCTGTTCGAGCGCCATCTAGTCGAAACCCAGTAAGAGGGCCAGAATTTTGCGAGTGTGATAGAGCAAAATTGAACTTTGCTCGCATTGTACTTATATCTCAAGAAGTAAAATCGAGGATCAGCCTATATGGTGCTTTTATCATTATGGACAATGTGGACAATTTTTATATCATTTTATCATTCTTTAAACAGTTTAAAACTAGACGTTTATGTCCTTAAGAAGTCTAGGGTGGAACCTATTATTTCGAGAATGGGCCCAGTACTCAGAATGGGGCTATTTGTAATATTAAATTGTTTATTAAATTATCATATATGTATATTTTTTGTGTAACAATTATAACGACTTTGCACTGCAAACTTAATACCAAAATGATTTCTTGGGTACACGATCCTCTTCTATGCCCATTTCTTCCATGATATCCATTTCAAATGTACAGAGTTTAGGTTGGAAGGTTATTTCCTTGATAACAGTGGCTGAAAAAAAACAAACAAAATATACTTATATATTAGCTCTGTACCATTTTAGCTACACAAAAATCAAAATAATTTCAATATAAAGTAATGAGGTTTTTACAATGTTGTACATTTTACTAAAAAACTAAAACCAAAAAAAAATTACAACAATAGTCACTATGACCCAAGTGCAAGAAATAGGATATTTGCTCCGATGAGAGTTTAGGGCCTTATTAGTGACTGAAAGGGAGCTTTTTATATTTTTCTATAAGGCGATTTGTTTGGGTTTATTTGAAATTTGATTTTTTTGCTTTGATTTTAATAACTATTTGCATAGGGATGGATACAGAAGTGGAAATTTTACCTTTCGTCAAAAGTCTTGAGGTAAGACCAATAGACCTTTTGATTTTTTCTTAATCACATGAAATATCCTAATCAACTTTTGATTCTGGCCCAAATCCCCTTTTAATGGCGAAATCGGAAAGTCAACTTTGAATGGGGTATACGGATACCAGAAGTTAAAAGTCGCTTAAGTCGAAAGTCTAAGTTTCAAAAATTTGAAAAGTTATCTTATGTTCGAATTACGATTCCTAGCTTCTTCTTGCCAAATAATATAAAGATATGTCTAGGGAAAGCCAAGTGACTTTGGACTTCGTAAGAGGAATTTAGGGATAAATAAGCTTCGTTTTTGGCTCATAGTTGTAAGGTCCCCAAAGATAAAAAGTTCATCTGTTCGAGCGCCATCGTAGTCGAAACCCAGTAAGAGAGCCAGAATTTTGCGAGTGTGATAGAGCAAAAATGAACTTTGCTCGCATTTATACCATTTGGTTGACTTATACTCAAGAAGTAAAATCGAGGCATCAGCCTATATGGTGCTTTTATCATCATGGATCAATGTGGACAATTTTTTATTTATCATTTTAGGAACCTTTAAACAGTTTAAAACTAGACGTTTATGTCCTTACGAAGTCTAAGCGGACCCTATATGGGCATAATGCCCAGTCCGATATGGCAGGATATGAATTTTAGAATAATTGCCAAAATTGGCGCTCAGAATCTGAGGTAGCAACAACTTGCTTAGAAAGTCGGTGAAAAAATAACAACTTGTATAGGAAAATAAAAATTCTTGGTTCAACTCCTCTTAGAATCTATATAGAAAGATTGACATTTTATTCCCTCGAATTTTCAGTTTTTATGACGTAAAAGTCAATTATGTAATTTTCTCCATGAATCTAGGTCAAATCTGATTATAGTATTTAGATATGATTAGATCTTATCACATTTCGATCTGATCATATCTAATCGTATCAAAATAGATTTCTCAATTTTTACTCGGGTATGTCAAAAATCGACATTACAAGAATCGCCTAAGTTGTATGACGATTTTTTTCCTTAAGCGCATAATTGAGTACTGTCCCCAGGCGCAGGAAAACTTTGGGATATTTCTTCATAGAAATTTTGTAAATTGACTGAACCTCAGTCAATTTACAGTATACATTAAAGGTACACAGAATGAGCATTTCGCAATGAACTCAAAATCCAAGTAGGTCTTGAAAGTCGATTTATAAAACCTAGTACCATCTCGTACTTTGTGACAATTACGTGACATCGACTTAGTTTACAACGAACTGTATTAATCGTTCTAGTGATTTTTCTTACCAGGTGTATCCTTGCCTTCTCTTTCGACATAAGCGGCTTTTGTTTTGTAATCATGAGTGTGATTATTCGATTCTGGTATAGGTATTATGCGTCCTGTACGCATAGAGACGCGAACCTTTTCACCATCTTCAGTATAACGCCATTCAAAGTCACAACCTTGTAGATCCGAAGGATCAACCAAACGTATGTCTTTGGTCACCTGTAATCAATTCTTGTATTTATTAAAACATTTCTTTGGAATAGTGTATTATGTATTAACTCACATCTAAGGGTGCCTCCGATCTTATAAGTATACCGGGGAATCCATCTTCAGCTCCCACAGTGCGATAGTGCCAATTTACCCCATCAACAATTACCCAATTGCGTTCCGGTATTACTTGACTTACCAAACCATGTTTGCCTTTGTCTTTTCCAACGAGAACTTCAATACGATCCCCTCTGAAATAGCTCCAGTCCTCTGAAAAGTACATTATTATGTTTTACATTTAGTGGCACACATGTGGAATGGCATCTTACCGATTGGCGTGACAAAGACCTTCTTACGTACTGTACCGGGCATATTTTGTTGACGGAAATGTCCCGTCCATGGTCGGTTTGTGGTATAACGATAACGTTTTCTTTCCACAGTACGATTCAAGTACTGTGGAGCTCCTTTTGGTGTTTCATAAAATACCTAAAAAATAAATATATCTCATTTAAAAATATTTAGTTTTCCAATGTTTTGTAAACATGTGAAGTCCAAGGAAATCAATGTCCAATTTATTTTATATAAGCCGGTGATTTTTCATACTGAAAGATAATAAAAACTAACCTGTTTTTTACTCCTTTCAATATATTCCTTGGGGAAATTTGAGAATTCTTTCAATTTCGACCTTAACAACTGTGTGATTCGCATTTTATGTCACAATTTAAAAAATAGCAACTAATATTCTCGTCGGGATGAAATTATGAAACGTCTAATGACAACTCGACGCCAGTCTTGATTAAATT
>PGFW01043908.1:419-12484 GCA_003123925.1 Haematobia irritans | reverse complement strand
CCTCTTATCTGACAGATTTATTCTTGCGACAGTTTAAATGCTTAGAAATCTATTAGTGATGGAACTCAGGCGTGATAATATGTCGCTACCGTTAGATCCCTCCAGCATTGAACTGTGATGTATTGTTCCATCCACTTGGCATTGATAGAGAACTTGCTTGTGAGCTGACCATATTGGGAGAACGGGTACAACACATATTGAAAAATGAGCAGGAAGTTCCAAAGAGTTCAGGACGTCCCCGAAGTTCAATAAAGATAGACTGGAAGGAGCCATGTAGTTGCATCGCTTGCACGAAAGTGGTCGAAATTGTTTTTATCCGATGAGAAGCCATTTCAAAGTGTGCAGTTTGTGAACAACCAAAATGAGTCGATTGGCCGCTTGGAACTCGAGCGCCGCCGATGCTAATGATGCTGGCCGCCGTAACGGCCGACTGTTGCTCCACGCTCGTATTTATAGACCGTGGGGTCAAAAAGAAACCGAGAGAGATAATGCGAAAGTTTGGCCGAAATTATTATTCCTATAACGGGAAGAATTTTGTCCGAAAAATTTTATTTTCTATATACAGAATATTTGTCCAATTTTATTTCATATATGAATATTTTGTCAAAATAAATTTCTGTAGAAATTTGTTGTCGGAAAGATTTTATTTCTATACAAAATGTTTACTGTCTAGTAGAAAATTGTTTGTCCTAAAGAGATATTTGGAAATATTTATTTATGATCTGTTCTACGGAATGGGCTTTCAATTCTATGGGAAATTTTGTCAAATTGTATTTGGTGTATTATCGGGAAATGTGGTGTCCAAAATTTTTTATTCTATAGAAAGTTTTGTCGAAATTTTTATTTTCTATTTGAAGATTTTGTCCAAAAAATTTTATTTATATGACGAAAATTTTTTCAAAATTTTGATTTCTGATAGAAATGTTTTGTCAACATTTTAGTCTCTATGGAGAATTTTCTCAACATGTTTTATGTTCTATAGAAGAAATTTGTGTTTAGACTATGATTTATGTTAATCTATAGAAAGTTTTTCTCAACATTTGTTATTTCCTGTAGAAAGATTTTGCCAAAATTTATTTCCTATAAGAAAATGTTTGTCAAAATTTAATTCTCTCATAGAATATTTGTCCAAAAATAATTCGATTTCTGTAGAAAATTTGTGTATAATCATAAAAATACAAAATTGTTGCTTCATACATGTTTTATTTCTATAGAAAATTTGTGTCAAGAGATGTTTTGGATTTCTACTAGAAATAATTTTGTGCAGAAATTTAATTTCTAATAGAAAGAATTATAATCAATTATATATCCTAGTAGAGAAACTTTGTCAAAATTTGAGTTTTGATAGTAAAATATATTTTTTTTGGCCATAGTTCCTTATAATTAAGATTTCGGTATAAACATCCTGGCAGTTCTTTGCCCAAAAAGTCTAAATTTACGCTATTTTGACATTCTCTCACTCAAGACTACTTTCACTATTTAAAAAAGGTAATGTAATTTCCCAACGCTACGTCGACCTATCAGATCTATCTCATCAAAACATGATTATTTAGGACATTTGATGGTATTTCAAATAAGCTGCATTAATGAAGCGGCGACCATAAACTGTGTGAGCATGTAGTCGAGTCGATATTGGAAGAATACAGAGTGCTATCATGGTGTTTTACGACACGAACTAGGAAGTAATCGCCAAATTGCAAGGATTGGTATCAGTGTTCTTAGCAATTCTCTTCAGAGTTACAATGGAGGAAGTGCGTGTGGTTAGGAAGAAGTGGGTTTTGTCTTAATCACGGCCCGTGGCTATAGATAACGTGAGAGTTTTCATCTGCCATGACCAAACCGCTGAATTGTGCGATTGATAATGGTCTTGCGTCTTCCCAAGAGATTGATGACAAAGCACGATAGCCGAGAAGGTGTAGAAAGTACGGACCGAAAAACACAGAAATGGCTGACAAGTGACAACCCAGACACGCGTTATTAGGTGCATTTAACCACTCATTTGCGGGTACTAGTGTTTCCATAGATCGATAGTTGTCATAGCCCTGTGTTAAGTTTAGTAATTAGTGGTTACGGTTTGGATATTGGATTAGTGCTTTGAGAGTGTTTTCATTTGGGGGCACATTATCTAATTGATTTGTTTTAGGCATAGAGCAGACCGATTTCAATTTTGGGAAAATTATTTCAATTTCATTTTAACAATAAACGATGTAAGAAAAGTTTGTTAAACACTAAATTAGAGGGATGAGATTGGTTCAGAAAGGAATGTGATGCGTGCGGAGTAGGGCGAGACAATAATGGGGGAACTCTGTGACGATCGGTCTTTCAATAAAGGACTTCCATTTGTGACGAAGTAGGTGTCGCAAAAAGCGACAGAGGGAGGCGCGTTTAATCGGTGTTACCAGATACGAAAATATCAAACAGGCGAAATCAAATGGCGTAAAAATAATAATCGCGAGAACAACAAATAGTTTTCCCCCAAAACTGAAGTAATTTTCGCTCATGATAATTTTCCTTCTCCTGCAAAAGGACACCAGTGAAGAACCAATCATATAAAAATTCACTATTTGTTTGCAGCAGAGAGACTATAATTATCTCTCTCATTTAAGTCATAGACCAAAATTTTGACAAAATATATAGAAATTACAATTGTTGACAAAAATTTTCTATAGAAATGAGAATTTGACAAAACTTTCTCGATGGACAAGATTTTCTATAGACAGATAAATTTGAACAAAAATTTTCTATAGACAGAAAAGTTTTGACAAAATTTCTTTAGAATAGAAATTGTCGATAGAAAATTTTTGACAAATTTTCTATCGACAAAAAATGTTGACGAAGTTTCCTATAGAAATAAAAACATTTCTGACAAAAATTTTCTAATAGAAATTGAATTGTGGGCAAAATTTGGCCATAGAAATATAAATTTTTTTTTTTTTTTTTTTTTTTTTTTTTTTTTTTTTTTTTTATTTTTTTTTTTTATTTTTTTTTTTTTTTTTTTTTTTTGATCAAAAAATTTCTATAGAAAATAAAATTTGACAAAATTTTTCTGAATAAAGAAAGTTAAATTATGGGCAAAAGTTTGCCCATGAGAGAATAAAATTTTTGACTAAAAGAATTTCTATAAGAAAATAATAAATTTTGAACAAACTTAATCTAGTTAGAAAATAAATTTTGGCAAATAAAATTTTGCGCAAAATTTGCTTAGTAATAAAATTGTTGAGCAAATTTTCTATAGAAATGGGAAATTTGGGCAAAATTTGCCCATAGGAAATAAAAAAAATGTGCCATACGAAAAATTTCAGTTAAAGATTAGGTTGCTATAAGAAATAGAAATTTTCTTTTAAATTTGGACAAAATTTTTGTAAGAGAAGTAAAAAGTGTGGATAGAATATTTTATATGAATTAAAAGTTTGAGCAAATTTTCTATAGAAATAAAATTTGACAAAAATTTTCTAATGAAGTAAAAATTTTTGACAAAATTTTCCTATAGACCTGAAAATTTTGACAATATTTCTATAGAAATAAAATTTTGAGAAAATTATTTTATAGAAATAAAATTTTGAGAAAATTTTTCTATAGAAATAAAATTTTGAACAAAATTCTCAAGTAGGATATAAATTATCTGGAAGAAATTTTCGAGTAGAAATGAAAAATTTTGACCAAACTCTTTCCTTACGTTCTTTCTGGTTGTGGTGCACAGATGTTGGCGTATAGGAAGGTAGAAATGATAAAATTCTTTGTTAGCAAAATGTTTCTATAGAAATAAGAATTTTGGGCAAATTTGCCAAAGAAATAAAATTTTTGACAAAAAAATTCTATAGAAATAAAAAAATAGTGTCATCAGAAAAATTTCATAAAATTTTGACCTAATAAAATAGAAATTTTTGTTTAATAATTTGGAACAGGAATTTTGTAACAGAAAATAAAATTTTGGACATAACATTCTTCCCTATAGAAATAAAATTGTGGACAAAATGTTTTTATAGAAACTAAAGTTTATTGACTGAAATTTTTCTATAGAATAAAATTTTGACAAAATTTTCTATAGACGGAAAAATTTTGATTTACAATTTTCTTATAGAAATAAAATTTTAGAAAAATTTTATAGAAATAAAAATTTTGAGAAAATTTTACTATAGATTAAAAGTTATGAAAATTTTCTTAGAAATAAAATTATGAGAAAATTTTCTATAGAAATAAAATGTTGACAAAATTTTCTATAGACAGACAAATGTTGTCAAAATTTTCTATAGACAAACATTTTGACAAAATTTTCCTATAGGCAGAGACTTTGAACAAAACTTTCTATAGACAAAAGATTTTGACAAATTTTGATACAATTTTTATAGTAAATAATAAATTTTGAGAAAATTTTTTATAAGAAATAAAAATTTGAGAAAAATTTTCTATTAGAATAAAATTTTGCAAAATTTTCTATAACACGAAAATGTTGTCAAAATTTTCTATAGACAAAAATTTTGACAAAAATTTTCTATAGAAATAAAATTTTGACCAAAATTTTCAATAGAATGAAATTTGGAACTAAATTTGTTTTATAGAAATACTATTTGACTAAATTTCCTATAGAAAATATAAATTGAGCAAAATTTTTTTATTTAGAAATAAAATTTTGGTAAAATTTTCTATAAGAAAATAAAATTATGACAAAATTTTTTATAGAAATGGAAATTTTAACAACATTTTCTATAGGCAAAAAACTTTGACGAAATAATTCTTATAGGAAAATAAAATTTTGCAAAAAATGTCTAAAAGAAATTAAAATTTTGCTTCTAAAGACATAAAATTTGACAAATTTTTCAAACTTTTCTATAAGAAATAAAAGTTTTGACAAAATCTTTCTGTAGAGAGATAAATTTGACAAAATTTTTTATAGACGGTGACAAAATTTTTCTATAGGACCAGAAAATTTTGACAAAATTGCTCTATAGAAATAAAATTAAGAAAAAAATTTTCTATAGAAAATAAGAATTTTGACAATTGTCATATAGGAATAAAATTTTGACAAAAATTTTCTATAGAAATAAAATTTTGACAAAAATTTCAATAGAAATAAAAATGTTTGAGCAATATTTCCCATCAGAAAATAAAATTTTGACAATATTTCCCATAGAAAATAAAAATTTTGGGCAAATTCTCAATAGAAATGAAAATTTGGACAAAAATTTTTATAGAAATAAAATTTTGCAACTAAATTTGGGCTATAGAAATAAAAATTGGACAAAATCTTTTTATAGAACTAAAGTTTGACAAAAGTGTTCTTATAGAAGAAAATGTTGACAAAATTTTGCTATAGAAATAAAAAATAAAAGAAATAAAGATTTTGCCAAAATTTTCTATAGACAGATTTTGACAAAATTTTCTATAGGACAGAAAATTGTAGACAAAAAATAGTCCTATGATAGAAAATTTTGACAAATTTTCTTATAGATGTAAAATTTGTGACAAAAATTTCCTATAAAATAAAATTTTGACAAAAATTTTCTATAGAAATAAAAATTATTGAAAAAAATTTTGCTTTAGAAATAAAATTTTTGACAACATTTTTTTTAATAGACATAAAATTTTGGCAAAATTTTCTATAGAAGATTAAAATTTATGACAAAATTATTCTATAGAAATAAAATTTTGACAAAATTTTCCATAGGAAAATAAAATTTTGAATAGAAATGGAATTTGGACAAAAATTTTTATAGAAATAAAATTTGCACTAAATTTGCTATAGAAATAAAATTTGGACAAAATCTTTTATAGAACTAAAAGTTTGACAAAAAATTTTTTTGATAAAAATAAAATTAATGACAAATTTTTCTATAGAAATACAATTTTAAAAACATTTTCTAATAGGGCCAAAAAAAATTTGACGAAATGTTCCTATAGAAATAAATTTATAGGCAAAAAATGTCTAAAAGAAAATACAATTTTGCTATAGACAGTAAAAATTTGACAAAACTTTTCAAAATTTTTTCCTATGGAAAAAAGTTTTGACACAAATTTTCTGAAACGAGAGAAAATTTTGACAAAATTCTCGATAGAAATAATTGATTAAAAATTTTCTATAGAAATAAAATATGAAAAATTGTTGCTATAGAAAATAAAATTTTCAATAAAAATGAATTTGGACAATAAATTTTTTTAAAGAAATAAAATGTTGACGCAAATTTCTATAGAAGTGGAAAAATTTTGACAAAAAGTTTCTATAGAAATAAAATGTTTGACAAAATTTTTCTATAGAAAATAAAATTTTGCAAAAATGTCTAAAGAAATAAAATATTTTCTTATTCAAATTTTGCTATAGACATAAACTTTGACAACATTTTCAAAATGGTTCGCTATAAAAATGAAAATTTTTTTTCTATAGACAGAAAATTTTGATAAAATTTTCTATGGACAGAAAATTTTAACAAAATTTTCTATAGAAATAAAATTTTGACAAAATTTTCTATAGAGAGAAAATTTTGACAAAATTTTATATAGAAATCAAATTTTGACAGAAAATTTCTATTGAAAGATATCTTTTGTGTGGTTTTTATGGTTTAATACCCTGAACCACTTGTGGAATTATAAGTTAGTGTATTGTTTTGGTAACACCCAGTAGGAGACGACAATGAACACATATTTTTTGTAGTTTTTTTGTTAAGTTTTACATGAGAATTCGTTCCCCACAGTGGAACAGAGAATTAAATTCCACAAAAAAAAAAACAACTCGTTCAATATTCTCTTTATTTTATTTAACTCCTTCAACTTTAATTCTTGTTATTTACAGATAATCGTCCCTACCGAAAGTAAATGCCTCGATGTGCTTTAATGCATGCCAAAAATCGCTCAAGACATCAGCAACAGAGTACCCCTAATTATGTTGAAGAATCGTGCTTTATAATTTCTGTTTGAAATGTCGTGGAGAAGAAGAGTACACGCTTCATGGGAACCACCACATTTGGCAAAAACTATTTCCCTATTCCTCCTATGTCGCATCGTATCGACAATTTGCACGTATCGTAGTGCTAATAATGAATTGGTGTTCTATTGTGGATAACAGCCCTATGTGATTATAAGGAGAAAATCAGGCTGCCCTGGAGGACAGCTATTCCA
The DNA here is from genome assembly GCA_003123925.1 of Haematobia irritans. Classification (NCBI taxonomy): domain Eukaryota; kingdom Metazoa; phylum Arthropoda; class Insecta; order Diptera; family Muscidae; genus Haematobia; species Haematobia irritans. Next base: position 5,374 of record PGFW01043908.1, on the reverse strand, counting down.
GTTTTGGTAGTATTAAGGCAGGTGGCGGCAAATTTCGGAGGTTATCTTAATATCGTTGAGCAACGTTACCGAGATTGATTGTATCTAACTGGTTGGCATACTATTTCAGGTGAGTTGTGTAACGTTTTCAAATGTAATGGTAACGCAAACATGTTACGTTTACCGAGACTAATTATAAGTGAGTGAAACATAATCATAGCGATAAGGCGGAACAATTATTTAATATGTATTTCTTATGGGATGCACAAAATACGCGAGCTACAATGATGATTATTAGAAAATCAAATGATACAGGGTTGCTTGATAATGTAACCGCAACAGGCTGATATAACGTTTTCAATTTTTTTAATGTTAATAATTAAAAGCACGAATGGTCGGAAAATTACAGCAAATTGTCGCAATGGCCTAACTTTGAGACAACGAAAAATTATGGCCTACAAACGGCCGATAAAGCCATCACACGCAATCAAGAGTGGCTCTGTATTTGGTCCATAAGCCCGCCAAGAGCCGTCTTAAGACTGTCGACGCTTTCGTATTTCTTTGCGCCAATCTTACTTTCTAAGATGCCACAGTGCAAAAGTCAGACTTGAGATCCAAACGGTTTGGCTTGGCCATTTGTGCGGTAAAATGCCAATGAAAAAATCCTCCTTTTAAAGGTATTTCTGTTGACGCTTGTGCTGAGTGGCGATGGTGGCCTGTGAGTATTGTTCCATGTCCGCGGCTTGAAATATTTGTCTTGTCCAGGCTTTAATATTGTCCTTAAAGGAGCAATTTTTTCTAATAAGTTGTGAGGTTTAAAAGCAGGAGTAATTCAGGATTGATGCTGTCCAACTGTCGTCTGATGTCCCCACAGCCAAAAGCCCAGCTACAATCCAACTTCTTCTTACGCATGCGCACCCGTCGTTTAATTCCACAAACTCTTCGTGTCTTACGAATTCCTAATTTGTTTTCATCCCCCGTTTTCCCCAGTTGCGTGATATCACCTCTTGCACCGATATGGTTAACTCTTTGCCTAGTAAAGGCAAAGCAGTGACAAAGGTTGTGTTCCAAGGTCTCATCATCCTCAAAAAAAAAGCCCAATATGCACCATCCACTGCTGCTCCTATTCGGCATAGATCTGCCCTCAATTCTAAGTTCGCCGGTCATTAATTCTAATGGTCCTCACGCGGCGTCCTAATTCTTCTTGAGAAGTTTCTCCAATTCATTTCTTGTCAGGGTCACCCCCGCCATAGTATTGTCGCGTTGGCTGTTTGGTCACTTGACCGTTATGTGTCTCCGCGTAACCATTACATCCGCAAGTTCGACCTGCAGTTGCCTCTATTGGCTTTGCGTTCTCTAAGTTCAACTTCCCTATGTGTCCCTATGTACCCATCGGCAGCTTTATTTGCATTACGTTTCTCCATATCCGGCACCCCATATTATAAGATTTCTGGCATATTCGAAGAATTCGTTTATGATGGCTTTTTTTTTTGCATTCCAATACGGTTCGTGGATGCGAATGTAATGTCGTCCATTGCCTTCATTGTCCTTTCGACCAATCTGTGAAAGTGTTCCAAGGTTTTTGCCTCCGTGTTAAATTTTCGAGGCTTGTTAAATGGTTGGCGTATGTGGCACCGACTTCTGCCCGCAAGGATTGTGCTGAGGTCGTAGTATAAGGAATTCCGGTGTCCAGTCCCGTCGCTCTCACCCATCTGTCATTCCATCGCATTAGCGAACCCGAACGTATGTCGGCTAATTGCTTTCCATTGGCCCTTTCGCAATCTGTGAAAGTGTTTAAGGTTTTGGCCTCGTGGTTATTTAAGAGGCCAATTAAGGAATTTCCGTTTGTGGCACGCACTTACTGGCCGAAACTAGTCCTGTCCTCGTCCACCCATCTTTGATCCATCGGTATAGCAGTTATTTCCGCTCTGGTAATCCTGTTCTGGGGTTCCATTCTCCGCAGGGTCAATCCTATACTGTCGTCAAAAATGTCACACTGAGCAGATTATGTGTCACCTCAGATCATGGTTCGATCATGGATTTGTGGGCGGCAATCGGCCACTTCACCCACCGTCCTACTCTGTATCCTATTGATGGTTGCACAATGTTTTTGTGTTTCTGCCCATTCTCCCTAGCATCATCAGGCCATTGCGGCTACGCTTTTGAATTGTGAAAACTCTATAGTCGTTATTTTTTTTATTCTTAAAGTCCAGTATCTCCTCCTCCTTTTATAGCCGAGTCCGAAAGCGGCGTCCACATTGCATGAAACCACTTAGAAAGCTTTTGAAACACTAAAAAATGTCACCAAGCAACTTACTGAAGGTGGGATAACTACTACCGGTGAAAAACTTTTTGTGTTCGGTCGAAGCAGGAATCGAACGCCACGACCTTGTGTATGCAAGGCGCGCATACTAACCATTGCACCACGGTGGCTCCCTATCACAGTGATGAACTTCTCTCTTATCACTGAATGCTGTCCGATCCATGTTAAGCTCAAATGACAAGGGACCTCCCTTTTTATAAGGCCGAGTCCGAACGGCTGTTCCAATTGCAGTGAAACCACTCAGAGAAGCTTTGTAAACACTCAAAATGTCACCGAACATTACTGAGGTGGGTAATCCACCGGTGAAAAACTTTTTGTGCTTTGGTCGAATAACTGGGTTTGAACGCGCACTCACCCTGTGTAATGCAAGGCGGTCATGCTAAACTTATTGCACACGGCTGGCTGCCACCGTTTTTATGATTTTTTAAGTCCAGTAATCGTCTCAGAGGCTGCTGGTGGACGTGGTTCTTCTTTGTCAATACTTCCTCTCCATTATTTGTCCACCAGACTATCGATACGTATGTTCGAGGAACTGGCCCACCGCTACTTCTGCACATGTGCCCAACATTATGTAGGCTTTTCGCAGTCGCTCTTTCTCTTCCAATCAGTTTTCCTGTCCTAAGGTTTACTCACTAAAAGTTTCTTTCGATATTATTGGGAAATTTTAAGTCCTTCTAGTGAATAGGCATAATTCTGTCTGTTCCCAAGTCTTGTCTGGCACTTCTGCCTGCAGGATTTGTGCATGTGGTCCGGATAGAATCTTTGGTGTCTGGATCCAGTCCATTCCTCTCACACATCTTTGATCCGCATAATTTTCCTCTGGTATCTGTTCTATGGTCCCATTCTCTCCATCCTTCTGGCGTCAGAATATCACACTCGGGTAGCTATAGGCCACATCGGTTTGATCATGGATTGCTGCGGGCAATCCGCCATCCAACTCGTCCCTGTTTTGCGTCTCTGCTCATTCTCTTCATCCCTACATCCTTCAAGCCATTGTGGGCCAACGCTTTATGATTGTAAACGCTCTATAGATCTTAAGTTCAGTTATAAAGTTTCCAAACGCCTGGTTGCCGTGCTTCTTCAATTGCTACACGTGCCTGCCTCTCATTATTGTCTAATAGCCTATCGAGGCGTTTGTTCAGGATTGCCGCACCGCTTTCTGCAACAAGTGCAAATACTCCCTATAGGGTTCCTTGAAACTACATGGCCGTTATGGTCTCGTCATGGTATCGCACAGTGTTATCCTTTCCATTCCCTTTGTAGATATAGGCTATCCAATATATCTCGTATTCCCGATATATTCCGCTAGTCATTTATTTTGACCCCTACGGTCTATAAATACGGCGTGGAGCAACACGTGGGCCCGTTACGGCGGCCCGCAATCATAGCAAGCGACAATTCGACTCATGTTTGGTTCGTTCACAAACTGCCCACTTTGAAATGGCTTCTCATCGGATAAACTAATTCGACCACTTTCGTGCAAGGCGATGCAACTACATGGTTCCTTCCAGTCTATCTTTTATTAAACTTTTCGGGGACGTTCCTGAACTCTTTGGAACTTTCTGCTCATTTTTCAATATTGGTGTGTAACCCGTTCTCCCAATCATGGTCAAGTCTCACAAGCAAAGTTCTCTACAATAGCGGCAAGTGGAGGGAACACTAACATCACAGTTTAATGCTGGAGGACATATTTATACGCCTGAGTCCATCACGAATTAGATATCTAAGCATCTTAAATACTGTCGCAAGAATAAATCTGTCAGATAAGAGGTTTAGGAAAATGATAGCATCTTGAAGTTTGATTGACAAGGCATATCAGTCCCCTGCCTCTTGTATATCGACATCAGAACACTCGGAAACACACAGGAAATTTGCCGCATGAGCTTGATTGTATCTGCTAAATGGCTAATGTTTTAAGCACTCTGATGCCAATTCCCGGACTTTTCAAATCAAATATTAGCACCATCTACAAACATAAAAATTTTGAGAACACAAAATTTTATGTTTGTAGATGGTGCTCAAAAGTGATATTGAAAAGTCCGAATTGGATTCAAGAGTTGTAAACATAGCCATAGAGATACAATCAGCTCATCGGCAAATTCCTGGTGTTGTTTCCGAGTGTTCTGATGTCGATTATACAGGTGACTGTATGCCTTGCAATCAACTTCAAGATGCATCAATTCTAACCTCTATCTGACAGATTTAATTCTTGCGACAGTTTAGAAATGTTAGATATCTATCTCGTGATGGACTCAGGCGTGATAATATGTCGCCTCACAGCATTGAACTGTGATGTATTTGTTTCCCTCCACTTTGGCATTGGTGAGAACTTGCTGTGAGCTGACCATTCATTGGGAGAAACGGGTACAACACATATTGAAAAATGAGCAGGAATTCCAATAGAGTCAGACTCCCCGAAGTTCAATAAAAGATAGACTGTGAAGGAAGCCCATGTAGTTGCATCGCTTGCAGAAAGTGTCGAAATTAGTTTTTATCCGTATGAGGAAGCCATTTCAAAGTGGCTGCAGTTTTGTGAAACAACGCAAATGATCGATTGGTCGCTTGCCTAATGATGCGGGCCGCCGAACGGCCGACTGCTGCTCCACGCTCCGTATTATAGACCGTGGGGTCAAAATAAATGACGAATATTATC